>SDVV010033628.1:0-11276 GCA_016164225.1 Gammarus roeselii
GGGTCGTACTCACTCTTCATATCTGCGTCTTATTGGGTCGAACTCATTCTTATTCACTGTGCTCCACGGAGTCGTGTTTATACTTTTCATCTGTGTCTTATTGGATAGTACTCATTCCACTCCTCTGCGTCCCATGGCGGGTACACATTCCCCATCTCTGTGTCACATTGGGTCGTACTCATGCGCATGCTCTATGGGGTCGTACTCCTAATTTTGTTCTGCCTCCTATGAGGTCGTGCTCATAGTTTTCATCTGTTTTATGAGGTTCTACTAAGTCTTTTTCTGTTTGTCCTATTAGTTTGTACTCCTTTTTCTTCTCTGTGTCTCGTGGAGTCGTACTCATTCTTCTTCTCTGTGTCATTCGTTCGTTAGTTGTCATTTGCGTGGAATCATTATTTCGCATATAATTGAATATATATGTTAAACCTTCTTTCAAGATATTTCTGCAACTATTCTGCAACTATCCCACATTCTCAGCGCGATGAAGAGCCGTATTCAACTGTACAAGGAAACAGATTACAAAACTGTTGATGTTTGTTAATCGCATACATATCGAATATTTTTTACGTTATTAAGATCACATTCCAGACAATCAGAAATGCTCAAAAAGTACAGCGGAATGCGGACACTGAATTGATTAGTAGTACTGATGCTTCGGCAAATATCTGCAAATAATTTCACAAATTAATTCAATATCCAACCGATATATTTCGCTCAAATGTGTTTCTTGTCTTACACATTTTGCTACTGTATAGCAATTGTGTACATTTTTCTTCAATGTCACGTGAACAGAATATATCATTGAATAACGCGTCGACAGGAAGACAAGAACAATAACACGAGCAAACCCACCATATCGGTCATGCTTACAGTCTGATTGCCTTTACAAGCCTTCTACAAAAGGGCGTGTTCCTGTGCAGAACACTTGCTGCGCAGCATCGGTGACAATACACAAGATTTATGCTCTATAATAACCAACTGCCATGCCTTCCGGTAACTGTTGCGTACAATTTATACAGCTCGTCATAGCCCAATACAGGTCACGAATAACTGAACCGTTAACTCTAGAACAGACCGTTCTCTGGTGGACAGGATATCATAAGCAGCCCTGGCATTAATTCATTGACAAGCGGCAGTAAGTTCTGAACCGAACTACGCTCTTTTTTGAAGCTATTCAAGACCTGACAGTCATTTTTGAATACACAAAACGTCGCATCCCAATAGTTACTAGAGGGAGACATGAACTGAAGAACCTAAAAAAATATGTATTAATACTTATAGTAAAAAGTGCGGATTTTTCCATCTTATGTATATGTATATAGTTATTCCTGTATTAGTTACTCCACACAAGAAACATTTCTCAACATTGTAACTATCGAACAATGCAATAACTCTCAATAGTTAGCCTCCGCTGTCACTCTGACAGTAGTTCATGTCACTGATCACTCATGTTCACTGAGCCATTGCTAAAGTGGTTCCATTGTTTCCGTCATTACTGTCAGAGGACTTCTGAGTTCTATGAGTGTTTTATCCGCCCCATCTGTCAATCCTTCGACTACGCTAAAGATTTGGGAAGACTTTGCAGTAGTTTACTTTCCTGAAATTTCCGTACATGAATGTTACGAAAGATACAAGACACGATCACTTGTGACCGTTCTATGTTGTCACAATCTATATGAAGGTGATGGATGGGGAAGTTTTTGAAATCCATTATTAATGCTTTATATCCCCGTTTAAAAAAATAATCTTGGATCCTTGATCGATTTGGGACTATTCCCTTCAGTTGTAATACTAAAATAGCGTCAATAGTTTGGGTGGTGAATATGTTACTGAAAATATATCATAATTAGTCATAATTTGCATATATATTACTACAACACATATCTGCGAAAAGACCTTCCCGAAACAATTGAAAAATTAGGCACCTGGCTCGTTTTGTTATCTCTTTCCGTAAAATATGTGTTTAATCAGTCCCAAAATCACATAATTTTGTTACAGCAATGCATCTTGAGTATCATTGATATTAGTTACTTGATTATTCGTATTACAACTCTAATGTCCTGTAGGAGGTTCGTTGGAGTTGCGCCGTCTTTTCAGTTACATTACCCCAAACTAAAGCATGCTATGCTCCACATACATTCTTTTGCGATATCCAGCCTACGCTGCCGTTCCATATCCTGCCAGCAGCTGGTCCGGGATGACTGTCGTTTTTTCGAATGCACCTTATGTCGTCTCTCTCGTCGGTCCCCTTGTAGGTCCGCGACCAGGCAGTGAATTGTGAAATGAAAAACCTCAGTGCCGATAGGAGCTGTGAAGTGGGAAATATATCCCTATACATGCCATCCGCGAGGAGGGACAATTGTTGTATAACTGTGTACATGAGTTGGCCTGCAGGACGGGTGTGGTTCAAATCTTCTGAACAGGGCTTGGAACAGCTTTGTGCACTCCAATCTCCACCATCCCCACCTGTTCCCTTTAGTTTCTTCCCTATAACGATTAGCTGGGCCCATCTGTTTTGTCTTGGCCTGTCCTTGTACCTAGTCATTCGTTAGGATATTTTCCAAGTGATAGGTAAAATTGTTTAAAAAATAAGTCGTTGTCAAGGTGGCAGGAAATGATGTTGATAAACCATGTGTGGAGGCCGCATGAATAGACGGGGAATATACATCATGCCGTCAAAGTGCAGAGCCTTGTAGCGGAGGGCGCTTGGTTCCCGGGCATTTTTTGGGAACCGGGCAGTGTGCTTAAAACGGTGTCTGTGTGCGGTGTTGATCCTAGATCGCAACAGGAAGGAAACCTCCTTTTGTTGGGGGGGGGGGGGTAAACTTCAAACTCCCTCACATGGATACTAAGACGAGAACCCCTTCACAGAAGCTATTCGACTTACAAGTTTAGACGTTAACTTAAATGGGTACAATAAACTCACCTCTAAGTTCAAGTTATAATTACAGATGGTTAGGATATGATAGCCGTCTCAGTTACGACCAGATTAAACGAAACCAATGGCGTAAGAAGCGGTTGGCCGACTCTTTTTTAAAAGGACAACCTACGAATCAATAATCTTCTGCGCTATATGGCCCAGCCAGGACCCCGCATCGTACACTTTGTATAAGCAGTGAGGTTCGTTATTAATGTTAGCAGCATGGACCAACAATTTTTGCTGGTTTACTCCTGCTGCATCACAATTGCTGAAACCCGTCTCACACACGTCCTTCCCTCTTTTAAACGAGTCGCCAAGGGCGAGAAAGCACATCACTGCTGTGTCAGAACTTCTCCACTGACAAGTATTCTCCACTCCCGCCAATCCACTGCACCCTCATTAGCTCAAGTCCACGCGATGACTCCCCTCCCTAACGCGTGCTTCACGTCATCCATCAATCCAATCTTTGGTCTACCTCTAGACCTACGTCCACTCATCGCCGCTTTCATTCCCCGTTTGATTGATCTAACCCGAATTCGGGTTCTAATCATGAACCCGAATTACCTCATGAACACTTGAATCTACTCCGTCGTCGAATTTGCTCACTATCCCCGGTCAACACGAACAACGTCATTATTGATCCTATTCCTCAGCGTCCCTCCGGGTCTGCCTCACCATCATTTCACCTCGAAAATATACAACCTTCTTCTCTCTCCCGGTTTCGCTCACTCGTTCTAGCCCCGTAAAGCCCAACTGGGGCAATACCCCTGATACAACCTAATCTTTGCTGCCACCCCCAACGTCTAACAGCGCATTTCACTCCCCAGTACGTCCAACATTTTGCACCCTTTCTTAACTCTAGATTGCATCTTATTTCCACTTGACCTGTCATCTTCATACGTGAGCTCAGGAACTTGATACACTGAACATCTTCGAACACCTTTCCATTTAGGCGGGCGCTGATTCCGCTTGCACCATAATTCTTCGAGCATTTCATTACTTTACTTTAAACAATGTTAACTCGTATAGCTTCTTTCTGCCACCAGTGCCTTTTCGACCGAATACAGCAACGGACTTAACTGCTAATTTCACCCATTGGCTTCCAGCATCTGTAAACCTCCACCCATTACCTTCAATGATAAATTTTCGCTCAGTATTTGAACTCATTGGAAATTCAATTGATATTATCGATTAAGAAGGATAAAGTTAAATTCCACGTGTTGGTTATAGACTAACCATAAACGATTTTTTATTCGCTACTGTACATAGAGATTGAACAGCCAGGGATATATTACGCAATCGTGTATTCAGTCCCACTTTCATTAGGAACCCAAAACTCTTCTCGCTCCCTACTCTGATACAAGCTCGGCTGCCAATATAGAAACTCGGGACCGCTTTCTACTAATTGACTCCCTGTCCATACAAACGCAACATCTGTTGACCCATTAGATAATTTCCTCCAAATCCATGCTGAACCAGAACAAATCTTTTCACAATGCAAGATACTTCTCAAAGACCAGTTCCACTGGAAAAATCTGATCGGTCCACTCTCTACCACTTCTTGTACATAGTAAGCCTCCCTAACCATTCGACTACCGCTGCTCCACCCTTCTTTAGACCCTCAGTCAAAACACCGTCCAAATCATGGGCTTCCTTGCTTTCGACACCTCTACTGCGTCCTTTATCTCTTCTTTAGACAATTCCGCAACAACTCTTGCTCCCGAATCCGTCAAACGTGCACAACCACACACAGCAACAATGTGAGTCTTACTGACATCGCCAACTTTAATCAATTTCTCATCATGCTCAGCCCATCTCATCCCTACATCACCACTCTCCATCAACAACCGATCGTTCAAATATTTCACAATCTCCTCCGTTTCGGTTTCCTTTTTCCTAGCCCTCTTCACCTCCTTACAGAACAGTTTTTTTCTCTTCGAATTTTTCGCCCAACCGCATACCTTACCCAGCATGATAGTCTCTACCTGCTCTACTAACCACAGGCCTCACCTCTTTTTTCTCCTTTCTTTAGTTGTCATCGGCCGCCTCCGAACTTATCAGCGACCACTCCTCAAAAGCTCTCCTCTTCTACGCCACCGATAGTGTAACCTCTTCGTTCCACCCCCAGTAACCCAAGAACCACACACTTTTTTCGCACATCCCAACAAATATCTCAGAACGTTCACAATTCTCCCAAACCACTATCCAGGCCTAGACTTCTCACACTGTCATATTCCTAATTCAAGGCCTGCTGGAGCCTGCTGCGCATCCAGATCACTCACCTCCGCTACCTCTCTTCCTCTTCCCACTTTTATGGTCCTCTTCCACTGCTTCACGCTCAATCTTCCTTAAACAAATAGATGATCAGGCGTTCCCCCACCCATGCACTCAAAGGCGACATTTCCCAGAGCATTCCCACCTCTCTCCTCGAAATGAACCCAAAATCCAACAGCGTTCTCCACAATTTCACCACGTGACATCTTTACCCACGTGTCTTATTGGAAATGTTGTTTTTGAATAAGTTATCTCTACCAGGTGAGTCATACTTCCCTACCACATTCTCCACCGCTAAATCCCCCAATCTAGCATTTAGGTCTGCCAGTACCACCACATTGTATTGGCCTCATAAGCCCTCCATACGCCCACTCAAACTAATATCAAATATAATTATTTCCTCTGCACTCTAGCAAAATGGTTCGTAAGAACTCACAAACGCCAATCTGGCTATAGCTACCTAAGTTAACCTTCACCAACATCAATCAACTTGACACTACTAGGTGTCACCACTAGGCGCATCTAACTACCTCCTCGCGAATATCTTGACTGCAACTACGCACATTTGGCGACCCTAACAATAGGGTTCGGAGAGGCGCCATCCTCTCCCCCCCCCGCCGCTTTATTTGTCACCTTTTCGACACTTTAAGGGTACGGTAGATGTATTATTTTCCCTGCCACAAGGGTTTTACTCCAAGTGCCATCAATCCTGTTTAGCATATTGGATTCATCTCGGCGTGGATATAGTAATTGGTTTAGATAATAGGTAATGAATAGTTAAAGCTCTAAAGCAGTTAGAGCTTCCAATATATTTCAGCTAGAGTTTGCAAAGCCCCGAAGTGTGCGCGTTCATATCATTCCCTGATGACTCACAGCAGACTAACAAACCTGATTTACTGACGAGAATGCTGATCAATGTTGGCAAAATAAATGTTGTTTTATTTGAGCAATGGCGGTTTAATAAACAGTATCGTTTTCCTAATTCTATCTGAATTTTAAATTTGAAAATAGCAAATCACGCGCCTAATAGTGAAATTCTGTAAGGTCATCTATACACAAACAATAACAGTCAGAAGATCGATGAGATTACGTCCCAGAAGCGTGCGAAAAACATGCTCACACTTCCATTTATTTACACTCATTCGCGTTTGTTACCCGACAGTATTCGAACAACATTTATTTATGTGTCAAGTGTTGGTATCTTCAACATTCACGTGTCTGTCCCCCGCAAAAAATATTGATACCGCAAAGTTAATTAGATTGCGGACTTTCTCCCTCTCACCTTTTTTATTTCATTTTTATGTTGCATGGAAAGGCTTTGGTAGAAGATGTACATCCTTTTTCAGAGTCTAATTTATGTAGTTAATGCCCCTTTCTTGACAATCTTTAGCTATTCGGTTGACTAAAAGAAAATAATTATTTATAGTTGTACTCACTAATATTGTTGATTGCTTATGAATTCATGTATCGATTGAAATGATCTTGAATAAATAGGAATATGTAATTACGACCATCACAATCATCCTCTCGTACATACTCGGCTACAAACGTCATGGGGCCACTCGCTTTCCAACCCAGTTTTTGTTCCCGTTATAGCCATTCCCCTCCTTCCTCGTCTCTCAAGCCAGACCGCGCAAGGTCACTTCAGAGAATGTAAGCTCGACAGCCAACTTTGTTCATCACAACTTGACTCGCCCACACAGCAGTCAGGATGAAGCTCGTGGTGAGTTCGGAATAGGATACTAATACTTCTACGGAGGTTTATAAGAAATGAAGGATTATGCTCGCTTCTCCCCCACGTTTGCCGTTGCAATGTTATTTAACGTTATGGATTAATTATTTGATTTCACAGTACATGGACTGTTCAGTGTCATGTTATACTCCATTACCAAACTGGCTCTTCGTTCTTCAGCTCATTCAATTTAGGGATTCAAAGAAACTCCTGTATGTAATTCTGAGGAACATGCTGATATTTGATAATACACTTTTTCACATAGGTTTTCAGCACAAAAAAATGCAAAACACCAACATCCGCATAATGCTTAAAATCTCACTAAGCCTATACGACCGATCAGAATGAAAAGATCAGCATTTTTCAGATTTTCTTACACTGTCCATATGACTTAGAATTGAAGAAATTAAACTTGTGAAACACATTCGATGCGGTCAAGCAATAATCATATTAATAAAATTGGATGGATGCAACCCTACCCTTCCTATCGTATGCTCATGGTGAGGAGCGATCCACAACAAACGCGATCAGTGTTTGATGCCGGCCGATCCACACTGATGATTTCTGATTTTTCTGTTATAAGAAGTATTAGTCGCCCGAATAACCTGCCTTATCGTTAAAAACAAATTACTTCGAAGAGGGACTGCAGAAATAACGACCTCCAAGGGTCTATCTAAATCGTTAGAATTGTTTTTCTTCCTCTTGAAACGTATAGTTTCCTCTCCACAGTTGCTGTCACTCGCTGCGGTGCTCTTCGCGGCTCTCGTCAACGTTGAGCCGGAACCAGAGCCGTTTGGATACGGATTCTGTCCCGTGTATAGCCTTGGATACGGGAGATTGGGCGGATACGGATACGGCCGCAAGAAGAGGTCAGCTGATCCCGAGCCAGTAGCTGAAGCCTCTGCAGATCCCTGAACCAAGTTTTGGATTCCAGAGTGGTTACGGTGGATTTCGAGGTGGATATGGTGGCTTCGGTGGATTCAGGAGAGGTTACGTTGGCTTCGGGGGCTACGGATACGGATGCAGGATAAGGTCCGCTGATCCCGAGCCAGTAACTGAAGCCTCTGCCAATCCTGAACCAAGTTATGGTTTCAGAGGTGGGTACGGTGGATTCCGAGGAGGTTACGGTGGCTTCGGTGTATTCAGAGGAGACTACGGTGGCTTCGGAGGCTACGGATACGGTCGTAAGAAGAGAACTGCTGAACCCGAGCAAGTAGCTAAAGAATCTGCCGATCCTGAACCTAGTTATGGATTCCGGGGTGGATACGGTGGATTCCGAGGTGGATATGGCGGTTTCGGTGGCTTCAGAGAAGGCTACGGTGGCTTTGGAGGCTACGGATACGGCCGCAAGAAGAGGTCCGCTGATCCCGAGCCAGTAGCTGAAGCCTCTGCAGATCCTGAACCTAGTTATGGATTCCGGGGTGGTTACGGTGGGTTCCGAGGTGGATATGGTGGCTTCGGTGGCTTCAGAGGTGGCTACGGTGGCTTCGGAGGCTACGGATATGGAAAGTACCTCATCATGCTTCTGTTGACTTGATGTGCTGGAATTCCATTTTTCTTTATCGTTAAACATAATTACATTTTATTTATAAACAGTTCATTTTATTCCCTCAAAGACTGTTCGATGTTCTAAGAACCATGTTTGGAATGAGGTACCTAGGTTGAATTACGTTTTAGCTTCACAACGCCAGCTCATGTATATATTAATGAATTTTAATTGTTCAAATTGAACGTATCAGAAGCGAACGGCTAGAAGACGCTACAGTGTGAAGTTCATGGTCAGTCCTTCATAATGACATGAGAAACATCTCGTCTGCCGGATACCGCGTGATTAGATTACACATGAGAAAGGTTTGAATGTCGAGCGTTTCATGTTTGATTTGATCAGTTTCTTGCACTTCACATGCACAATAATTGTCCACTATAGTAATATTCTGTCATTCAGCATTGAAATGCAAGACTGAATTCAATTCAAATAAACTCTCACTCAAAGAATTGCAGTTCCGTACATTGAAAAGCAATTTGAGGAGGAATGATCGTCTGGAAGCTCCGATAAAAATATCGAAGCGTTTCACAATGAGGACGAAACTATTATTTTTTTAGGATGAAAAGGTGTGGTTTTCTATGACCTTCTCCAAATTTGATTTTAACAAATTTGCTTTGTGAGAATTTTGATGCGAATGAATATTGATAATTTTGTTCGTTGAAGATCCCGGAATTACGTTTGAAACTGCTTTACAAAAATTAAATAATAAATCATATATGGAATTTCATTAAAATATTTTGTATACACATGATATCCATGTCATATAATACATTATGAAACACCTAAACAATAACATTGATTCAGCAAAACATTATAACCAATACTGCACAGGAAATAGTTTTTTGACTATACACCTGAGACCTCGCAAATGAACGTTGGCTGGTCGAAAGGTATACACAGTTCCCATATGGTTTTCATCAGTCGAACACGATTTAAGGCGACAATCCCACATGATTTGAAAATCGTCCCCTTCGATATCATACCCTCATCCTCGACCACCAAGCGGTTTTTATATATTCAAGAAGCTCGATATATGTTGTGGAAGAAGCCATAGTTATCTATTGTTTCAATGACAGCAGGGAACTACGTGCGGGTAGAACGACGTAATTGAATGCGATCATATTAGTATATCAGTCAATTACTTCTCGAATATATTACCTTGTGATTCTCTGTGTGATACGAACAACAAATAAGGCTCGCTTAGTTTAGAGGAATATTCCAATCATCTCAGCGGAAATAATGTGAGAAGGTGTTGGTTCCAGTCCACAAAGAAGAAGTGTGTAAATTTTTTATTTCGAGGTAAATCGGAAACGATTCGAGGAGGTTGTTCCAAATAAGACGCAAACTAATCGAAGAGTCATCGTATCACAGACTCCACATGTAATGTCTTCTGACAAACTGAGACAATATTTCCTGATGATCATAATATGCTTTATGAGGCTCCACTCAACTGAGTCAGTGCTTTTTAATGGTTTATCATAATGTATGTCAGAAGTATTTCTCAAGAGTCCTAATGGAAATTGAAACGGCAAAACATTTGCAGTGTTTAATCCGCGCACATTTTTGGAAATCATATCTTAGGAAGCAATCCAGTTCACGATTATTCAGGCAGCACCCTTAACTCATTCGCGAACAAATATGTACCGTGTGTTATATTTTTCATTTATTAATTCAATCGGATAAACACTCAAATGATTAGTAAAATGAAAGCATTGCAGGTTCACAAGTGTTTACAAGTGTGAGACGACAACATCAGGCCTTTTGGCCCAAGCTGGGTTGCCTTTCAAATGTAAGAAGATAAGTTCTGAAGTAGAACGTCTAAGATAGCATCTTGTGTCTTTATTTACTGTTTTAATAGATCAAGAAAGAAAAAGTTTGTAGAAGGAAATGGCATTTACCGATGATACTCGGAACAATTCAAATCAGCACTTGAAGAGAAAGCTACCGACCCACGGTGTTGATCTGAGTTTGTCACAGTTTCATTCCTCGATAAACCAATGCTGACCGGTGTCATTGCTGCACACCGTTATGCAACGATAAGGTACCAATGCCGGGCACCTTCTTCACCAATATAGCGCTCAATGATCCATTTACAAGGGTCAAATGGAAATTCCATTCAACAAAAGCCAATTTACGAACATTCGTTTTATATTAGTTTATATAGATACGGAAAACTTTTTAACCCATTTTGATACTCTAATCTCAAGTACTATTCATGTTCGAACTCTGGAGTTCTCAATCATCAATAATATCAATATTGATAATAGTGCAAACGCGAGTCTTTAAGAGCACCACTCGTATTATTATCCGTCTCCCTTTATTTTATACTATTATTTCGAGAGAGAAGTCGTGACTTACTGCGTATATCAAAGAATAGGAGTAACATCGAAGATTTTTTTCGCGAATGAGGCTTGACGCTGGATGAAAATCCACCATGTGATTCAAAACAAAATAAAAATTTCTGAATAAATTTCGATGACTTCAAAAAATATGAAAGTTAACTTGATTCTTGTGTCCTATTTTTTTATTCAAAATTACCTGCAAGTTGCATAAATGACCATGTTTCGAGATACTTATGCAGCTTGGACTGCATCGCAACAGAACTTGGTAATACAGATAACATCATCTATTGATCCCCCTAAACATTATTTCCAGATAGTTATAAAGCCTATACACAAATTACTCATGAATACAGTATCGACTAATTTTAGTATTAGAAATCGACATACATGATGAATCGAGGAGAGCGTAGCGGTTTTTGAGATTGTGGCAATCATTTTATGAAAGGGAATTATTGGATCTCT
>SDVV010033629.1:0-11276 GCA_016164225.1 Gammarus roeselii
CACCCTCATACAGCCTTCTCATTGCTTCCATCCCCAACGTCCTACAGCTCATTACACTCTTTAGTGCACCCAACACTTTACATCCCTCCTTCACTCGCGCCTTCACTTCAGTTTCCACTAGTTCAGTTATCTCCACATGGGAGCCCAGATACTTATAACACTGAACTTCCTACATTAGCTGTCCATTTAAAGTTACACTAATTTTGCTCCCATCGACAGTCCTCGAGCATCTCATTACTTTTCTCTTACCAACGTTCACTCGAAGCTTCCTCCTCTCACACGCTCTACCAAACTCAGACACCCATTTGCTCCCAACAGTTCCAAGCCATGACCCAGCACCCTCGCGTTCACCTCCCTGACCACTCCATCCATATAGAGGTTGAACAGCCAGGGAGACATCACGCAGCCTTGTCTCAGTCCCACTTTCACTGTGAACCAATCACTCACCTCGCTCCCCACTCAGACATATGCTCGGCTGTCAGCATAGAAACTCTGCACCGCTTTCAACAGAAGTCAGCCCACTCCATACAAACGCAACACCCTTCACAGTGCTGCCCAGTCAATCCTGTCCTATGCCTTCTCCAGATCCATGAAGGCCCAGAACACATCCTTTCCTTTGGCAAGGTACTTTTCACAGACCTGTCTCACTGCAAAAATCTGATCGGTACACCCTCTACCACTCCTAAAGTCACACTGTTCCTCTCCAATTGCGCAGTCCGTGAAGTTTCTAATCCTTTTGATCAGCACTTTCCCGTACAACTTACCAACCACACATAACAGACTGATACCTCTCGAGTTGCAGAATTCATTTTTATCTCCTTTGCTCTTATATAGCGGAACAATGAAGACACTGCGCCACTCACTCGGTACCACGCCCGCCACAGAACACAAGTTCAGTAACCTCACCAACCATTCGACAATCGTTACTCCACCCTTCTTCAGGCACTCGGTCGCAACTCCATCCAAACCAGGGGCTTTCCCTGCTTTTATCACGTCCACCGCCTCCTGCATCTCTTCCCTGTTAATGTCCGCAACAAGTCTTTCTCCTAAAACTGGCATCCGAGCACCACCACCCACAGCAACAATGTCAGCCTCTCTGTCATCCTCGACATTCAACAATTCATAAAAATACTCGGCCCACCTCTTCCGTACATCACCACTTTCCAACAACAACTGGCTGTTTTCATCTTTCACCACTTCCTTTTTCCGGTCTCTCCCTTTCTCACCCTCTTCACCTCTTTCCAGAACATCTTTTTGTTCTCCTTAAAATTCTGGCACAACCATCAGCCCCACCTGGCATCAGCGTCCCTTTTGGCTATCCTCACCACCCGCTTCACCTCGTTTCTCCTCTCTTTGTAGCTTTCATGAGCCACCTAAGACTTCACCTGCAACCACTCCTCAAACGCTCCTCTTTTCCGTGCCACCGCCAGTTTGACCTCTCGTTCCACCACTCGCAGCCTTTCTTCCTGCACCCTCCCACACGGTGCGCACCACACACCTTCTTCTCTTATCTCAGCAACGCATCCCTTAACGTCTCCCATTCTTTCTCCATATCTCTCAGGTCCTCTCCTCTCAAGTTGTCATATTCTTCCTTCAACGCCTGCTGGAACTCCTCGGCTCTACTTTTCACATTCAGTCCACTCACTTTCACTACCTTTCTCCCTCCTCCCACTCGTTTGTTGCCCTTCCACTTCTGTTCCACTCTTAATCTACCTGCCCCCAGCAGATAATTAGACACTCCTCCACCCTCCCCTCTCAACACCCGCACACCCAACAGCCTCCTCACCACTCTCCTCGATATCAGCACCAAATCCATGAGTGCTCTCTCCACCATTGCACCACGGGCCATCCTAACCCATGTGTAGTTGTGAATATCTCGCTTCTTGAACAAACTGTTCCCGACCACCAACTCCTGCTCCATATCAGGTTTTCTCCACTGTCATTTCTACCGGGAACGTCATACCGTCCTATCACATTCTCAACCACTACATCTCTAAATCTCGCATTAATGTCACCCAGTACAACTACATTGAAATGACCTCCAAAACTCTCAATACACTCACTCAGGTCAGTCCAGAATTGCTAGCTGAGCGGAAACGTCGTAGCTACCTACAGAGATGCAACAATGAGATCAAAAGATGCGATTGCTTAGTAGCAGTAGGTGCTTGTGATGCACGTATAGTGTGTTAAATGTTATTAGGATAATGTAGGGTTAATTAAGAACCTCTACAAGATCAACTCCAACCGCAACGCGTCACAAGGTGTTATAGCTTCGCAGTCCAGGTCAACCACAGAAACTACATTTAGTCCGTGCACGCGCGAGCGAGCACAGACTGAAAAAAAACATTCACAAAACCACAAACAGGAACTCCCGCACATATACACCAGCATTATAATACATGACCAAAATTGTGGATCGTGAAGAAAAAAGTAAGGACAGGTTCGTCATGGGCAGAAAAACTGCTCAAATAATTTATTTTGCACTTATTGTTTAAGGGGATAGGTCACTTGGGTCCCAAAAAGTAGTAGTAGTAGTAGTTTGATTTGTTTTCCACCGGAGTCCCAACGCGAAGATAATGCACACTCCCCTGTAGGGCAATTGAAGATTTTGATTTGATTTGGGCCTCATTTTCACCAGAGTCTCAACGTGAGTCATAATAGGCTCCCCCGTAGGGCGTGACCGTCGTTGATTCACGTAAGTTCGCACGGCCTCGCGTGCAAAAATATTAGTCATGTCAAGATGAAGTCAGTACATATTTCAATTGTGGCATATTCGCGTACTAGCGCGTACGAGAGAGCAAGTAGTTCATGCGTATCTCCGAAAAATGTGTTGTTATTTCTGTGCGTAATGGGGTGGAGAGACCACCTCATTTGCACAGGTGTTTGAGGTTTAGACAGCTTCCTATAGTCCGGTGAGTTTTCCGAAAGCAATAAGCTTTTAACGGTAGGTTGGGTCCGTGAGTAGGCTTTGTAGGTTGCACGGGGGATCTAGGAACGCTCGTCGGGCTGCCGCGAGTGCGTTGCAATCCATCAGTAAGTGTTTCACGCTGATAGCCACTTGGTGGCAACAGGGGCAAGGTGGCGCGTTTGGACCTATGTCGACATCCATCAGGTGGTTGTGAGTTATCCCCGTGTGTCCCGTGCACAAGCGGTTGATGAACACTTTGTCTTTTCTGTTGGTGAACTTTGTTTCCCATTCTCGACTGAGGGTTTGATTGAAGCATTTTTTGTCCACTCTGTTGCCACATTTCATCCCATCGGGATGTTATATGGGAGTTGATGATTGGGAACCAGTCCCGGTTATGTATTGCAAAAAAATGTTCTAGGTGAGTAGATGCCAGTTTAGCAAGCGAGTCCGCAAGTTCGTTTCCTCTTATTCCCGCGTGCCCGGGGATCCAGCAGAATCCCATTGCCTGGGCAATTGAAGAGTGGCTGAGTAGGTGCAGCGTAGATTACGAGTAGGTTCAACGTAGATTCAAGTAGGTTCAACATAGATTCAGAGTAGGTTTACCGTAGTTACAGAGTAGGTTTACCGTAGTTACAGAGCAGGTTTACCGTAGATTTAGAGTAGGTTTAACGTAGATTAAGAGTAGGTTTAACGTAGATTCAGTAGTAGGTTTACCGTAGATTCAGAGTAGGTTTAATGCAGATCCCGAGTAGGTTTAATGTAGATTCAGAGTAAGTTCAACGTAGATTCAGAGTAGGTTTAACGTAGATACAGAGTAGGTTTAACGTAGATTTGGGAGGAGGGTGTAAACTTATTAGGTATTGCTGAGTTTCTAGCCTAAAGTCTACATAAAGCTTGACCGGGGAGGATAATAATGAGGTGCAGAAAGATCATATTTTACTCTAATAGAAACAATGAAAATTACTGTTCTTCCAGACAGGATAGTCAAGAAGAAAACATGATGTGAACAGTCCGGTATGGCTTTTTAGCATTAATTATCAATAATCTCGACCTTAATTAAGTCGGCTGAAAGATTACAGCCTTGGAACAATGCCTAACATTAGGACAATGTCAATTTATGAAAAGGTCTCCTGTCTGACTGGATAGTCATTTTCCAGTCCTGGTGATTGCCAAGGCTCGACAGGAGAGAGCGGAGATGGACGGGGCTTTCCACCGCGGATGAGCCTTCAGGGATAAACAGAAAGAAAACTTGTACATACAGTTGTGGAGGTCAAACGTAATTATTTGATACTTATGCTAAAAACATCCTATCTCAATCGTCTGCGACTTCGCACTGTCGACATTTACACTTGATTTCAGTCAACTGGTTATTACCTTCACTGGCACCGTTTTGTGCAAGAGTGAAGGTGCAGACCCGGCCAGAGCGATTCTGCCATTTGACGTGCACCACAGATGGCAACACTAGAGGTGCCAGGTGTGCTGTTTTACGTTACGAGTTAATTAATAATTATAGTTTGTTCCCTTTACACCTATACCAGGCTGGTACTAATTGTGCCTATTTGTCAGTAATTGATATTTTTATTGCTAATAAAAGTGTGATACAGTGCTTAATTAAGACTTTCCTTTAATCGAGGACTTAGCATTCCCAGATCCTTGTTGCCGCGCTAGGCGCTGATAGGCGGCACCTCCATGCGGAGGGATTCCCGCCGTCACAGGGAACTGCCGTTGGCGTGCGGAGGAAATCCCGCCGCAGGAGGGAAACTGCATCTTTAACAAATTTCCAATGGAAATCAATACAATGGTATAACATATAATACATTAATCTTAACAGTAATACATAATTTACAGAATGTTCATTTATGTTAATTGTTGTGAAGGTGAGCAATGCAGGAACTCGACTTCGCGAGCCCCTACAAGGGAGCAAAGGTTCCAGGATTCAGAGGGACCTCAAGAGGGTCCTACAGTTTCTCAAGAGCGTCCCGAAGGGTGTCCCACAAAGCCCCAGAAGGGTCCAGGTGGGTCTCCCCAAATCCTCCTGGTCTTCCAAGTCCACCGGGTTCCCGAAACCCCGAGTCCCGCGGGTCCCACGAGTACCCCCCTTCCCTGGGTAACCTTGTCTCAACCAACCTCAATATAACTAATAATAACCAATGCAAAATTTATCATCATGAAAAAAGGGCAGAGAAAAAAAATAGAGCACAAGAAAGAAGAAATACTAAAATAAAGTGTTAATGATTTATAAAATAAAAAATAATCCATGCACCCCAATTGGGTCCAAAAGTAGGCCCGATGAATCCCGGAGGGCTATCCAGGTCTCCGGGTCTTCCCGAGCTCCCCGGGTCCTCCGATACCCCTCGTCTCAGCTCATCTCGGCTTGTCTCGAAACATTTCGGCCAGTCTCGGCTCGTCGCGACCACCTCTACTCGCCTCGGCATGTTTCGAATGATCTCGACCGGCTTCGACGTGCTCTCCCCCTCTGCTCTAGTACTCATGTGAACTGTAATAACAAATTTTTCAACTCCAGCATATTAGGATGGGAGTGGAGGGGCAGTGGTACCTCGGCTCCCAAAAGAGCCCGACGAATCCCGGAAGGCAACCCAAGTCCACGGGTCCCTTTGTTTCAGCTCATCTCGGCTTGTCTCGAATCATTTTCAGTTTCGGCTCGTCGCGATCAACTCGACTCGCCTCAACATGTTTCGACTGATCTTGACGCACCTCGACCAGCCTCGGCCTCTGTGCCAGTAATCCGCGGACTGTAATAAATAATTGTTCTACTCAAGCATTTCACATATATACATTTTCTGTGTATGAGTTTTACAGCGTGGGGAGAGGGAAACAGGGATATCAGGATTCAGAGGGGCCTCATGCGGGTCCCAACGTTTCTCAAGGGGGTCCCAAAGGGTCTCAAGGGTGTCCCAAAGAGCCCCGGAAGGGTCCAAGTGGGCCCACCCAAATCCTCCTGGTCTTCCAAGTCTACCGGGTACCCGAAACCCCGGGTCCCACGAGTAATCCACATTCTCGGGTCACCTAGTCTCAACCAGCCTCAGTTCGTCTCGAACCGTCGCCTCGTTCTCTCCACGCACAGTGTCATTCAAGACTTTCACTCTCTGAGATTAACAGCAACATTATTTCACCATTTAGCCATCAAAACGCCTAGCTGTGCTCGGACATTTGTTAGGCGCCCGGGAGAGTGCAAATTCTCCCACCGTAGGTTACACTAGACTAACTAACACACCGCTTAGTCCACCTAGGGCCCTTGCGAGCGTCTAACGATACATAATTAAATAACTAATCCAAAATTGATCACCATGGAAACGGGCACTAATTATTAATAGAGCCCAAGTGAGAAGAAATAATAAAATACTATTTAAAGTGTTAATGATTTATAAAATGAACAGTAGTAGTTGCTTCTGTTTTCCACCGGAGTCCCAACGCGAATTTGATTTGAGCCTCATTTCCACCAGAGCCTCAACGTGAGCCATACTAGGCTCCCCCGTAGGGCTTGATGATCATTGGTTCCAGTAGGCTCGCACGCCTAGGTGTGCGAGGAAAAAACAAAACAACGCTCTCAACGTTAGCAAGAAAGTGAAAATTTTAGCAATGTCAACCGCAAGCTGGTGCGCAAAAGAAAAAAACGCTTACTCGAAACGGACTTCTGCTTCCAATCCTCTTGAACTTAAAGAGTAACACGTACGCACCCTAGTGCGTACAGGTAGCATCGTCAAGATTAGTACAAGGTCAGTGGCTACAGGGGTAAACTCAGCTCCGACAGCAACGCAACACAATATTTACAGCTAGGCGGTTTAGTTGTATAAATACAATTTATTCATTTAGGTAAGATAAAGACTCAGATGAAACGAAACGAATCCTCGCCTCAAACCTCATGATTAACATGTCCACACGCCAGTACGCACAGATAGTATCGTCGAAATTGGTACAAGGTTCACGGCTACACGAACAAAGCCAGCTCCGACAGCAACGCAACACAATGTTTACAGCTA
Source organism: Gammarus roeselii (assembly GCA_016164225.1). Classification (NCBI taxonomy): domain Eukaryota; kingdom Metazoa; phylum Arthropoda; class Malacostraca; order Amphipoda; family Gammaridae; genus Gammarus; species Gammarus roeselii. The sequence continues at coordinate 6,910 of SDVV010033629.1, forward strand.
CGCGGTCTATTTGTTTATAAGTACAATTTATTTAGTCAGGTAAGATAAAGACTCAGACAGAATGAATCCCCGCCTCCAACCACTCTGAACTCCATGAATTGGTAGAAGGTCCACGGCTTCACGGATTAGACTGACTCCAACCGCAACGCGTCACAAGGTTTTATAGCTACGCAGTCCAGGTCAACCCCACAAACTGCATATGGTCCGTGCACGCGCGAGCGAGCACAGACTGAAGAAAAAATATCCGTCCACAAAATCACTAACACGAACTCCCGCACAAATACTCCAGCGTTTTACTATTGTGGATCGTGAAAAAGAAAGCAAGAGCAGGTTCATCATGGGCAGAAAAACTGCTCAGATTATTGATTTCGCACTGAACCCAACGCGAAGTTAATGCAGACTCCCCCGTAGAGCAATTGAAGAGTGGCAGAGTAGGTCCAGCGTAGATTACGAGTAGGTTCAACGTCGATTTCGAGTAGGTTTAACGTAGATACATAGTAGGTTTAGGTTTAACATTTAGGAGCAGTAGCCGCTTCCGCGCTCCGCCGGAGCCCCAACGCGAAGTCGTCGCTCGTCAACCAAGCCCCCTGCAGGCGTCTAACGATACATAATTATATAACTAATACAAAATAGATCACCATGAAAACGGGGCACAAATAAAAAATAGAGCCCGAGAGAGAAGAAATACTGAATACTAAAATAAAGTGTTAATGATCTATAAAATGAATAATCATCCATTATTATTATTATTATAATAATTATTATTATTATTGAATCTTTTATTTCCATCGTCAAGCAATGGGTTTTCATTACTTAGGTCTAACACACCAATCTTATTTTTAAAAATGCCGTATTTGAATTAGCGAAGTGAGGAATAAAAATGAATTTGGGACAGCACATCTCCTGTCGACGGCCGATTTGTAGCTACTGCGTGTTGCAAAACAGTTTTCACAATATGTGCTATATTTTTAAGTGAGAAACTCATGGGCATGGGATTGATAAATCCTAAATTAATGAATACATCGCAGCTCATCTCTAGTAGGCGGCTGGCTTGTCCTAGCTTCATGGAACCGAATGGAATGCACAATATAATATTAAATAAATACCAACACCTATATATTCATACTAAAATACATATACATGCATGTACATATATATACAAATACATATACGTGTACGCATACAAATACACACATATACGCGTACATACCTACATACATATATGGACGACAATCAGTATTATTCAGTGGGGGAGTGCAAAACTCAGATGGACGGAGTTCTCCAAGAGAAGAATAGAGAACAATGTTACCTTTTATGATGGCGATTGCAACTTAAAAATGGTACGGTAATTGGTAGAATTCATTAATTTATTTATATTTGTATCGAAATTATTTCTGTGAGAGAAAGCGGCTACATATTATTCATCGACAGACAGAGCACACTTTGAAAGGATTGAGACATTGTACTAGATGAGACGTTAGTTGGCAGCAAGGGTAATTGGCAGGGGCAATTGTTGATTAGTGTGGGGATATAATAACCAGTTACAGCTAAGTATCAGTGAATCAGAATAATCCAATGCTGGAGTACACAAGTCGGATGAATATACTTCCGTTATAGGAGACAAGGTAGAGTATTAGCTTATGAGGCAATGATTGCATCATCAAAAATGGTACGGTAATTGGTAGAACCAGTTCAATGAGTGATATTAAAATCGAGTTAACATTTGTCGAAGTTAGAAGCTGCCTATCGTTCCTCGAAAAAACTGAGTTTGTATTTTAATCATAATAAAACAAACAGGAACATTTAAAACATAGAAATAGACGAAACGCTAGTCACCACTTATGGTATTTGGCAAAGATAATTGTGATCGGTAGCAACAGAGAAAACATATGTATCGTCAGAGTAAAAACGGTTAGATGGTGTCTCAATGTTGAGAGGGATGGTGGTGGTGGATTCGAACATGCTCAAGAACTGAGTGCATTTTCTGGTTACTGGTGTTATGCATTTAGCTTGTGTTTGTGGGCAAAGTTACGGTTTTGAATTGATCGGCCAATAGATGTTCATTAAGCCTATTCTAGTCACCAGGATTTTGGTCCAGTGATCGAAAAAGCTCGACAAGCCGTTTCTGTTTTCCTGTGTTCAACGTGCAGAGTTTCATTATTCCTTGTGAATCGATTGTTCATTTCACTTCGAGAATAATTGAGTCTTTAGCTGCCGGGTGAATGTTTTTCTAGAAGATCTTTATGAATTCTGATCGACTCATGGAGTGCCATTTTGTTGTCAAAATTGAGCCACTTTAATTTTTCGAGGAGAGGACTTACGTGGTCTCGTTTTCTGTGGCTACCATCGCATGTTATTCTTGCCGCAAAATTTATACAACGTTGCACTTTCTCTCTTTGAGTTTTGGTGCATTTCCCCCAAATTGAAAGACAGTAGGTAATGTGAGAAAATAATAAAGCGTGGACAAATCAGTAATCTTGATTTGAAGTCCAATTCTTTTTTTGCAGAGTTCAGGAATAAAAGTGTTCCATTCAACTTGGAACACTGAGTAGTTACGTGGTGTTTGAAGGAAAGATCGGGATGAAACCATACACCAAGACTTATAATTTCATCTTCGACAGGAATGTTAGATTTGCCTATCCTGATAGAGAAATAAATTGGAACTGCTTCTCTTTTTGAGTTCGAGCCGAACAAGGTGCATTTTGTTTTGTCAGAGTTGAGCTTGAGTCCATTTTCTTCAAATTAGTTACGGCTGTCTCAGCGTCGTCTTTCAGCACATTCAGATCTGACGGTTTTTGTGAAAACAACATTTGGACATCATCGGCGTACATTACCATTTTCGCTTGATTTTTTGGTAATTTGCAGTCGATGTCATTTACAAAAACCTGGAACAACAAGGGGCCAAGTATCGAACCTTGAGGGACCCCAAAGGCGACTGCGGCCGAATTTGACTCAGTTGCGTTATCGAGTTTAACTGATTGTTGCCGATTCATCAGATAACTTTCGAACGAAGTTGGGTCTATTCCGATGTTGCGGAGCTTGTCAAAAAGGATTTTGTGGCTTACACTGTCGAATGCTTTCGATAAGTCTAGCAATACCAGCAGAGATATCTGCCCCTTATCAAAGTTTTTGTACAGATCTTCAGTGATGCTCATAAGCGCGTCTTCTGTTGACAATTTTCTCCGATAAGCATACTGGCAGTCATTCAACAGCTTGTTTGATTCCAGGTAATCAATCAATTGGATAGATATTACCTTTTCAAGAATCTTGGATAGGACAGGCAAAAGACCGATCGGTCTAAAGTTGGATGGTTCATTCTTGTCCCCAGATTTATGAATTGCTTTGATGATTGCATGCTTCCAGATCTAAGGAAAAGTTTCACTTGCTATGGAGGTGTTAATAACTGAGCTGATATAAGGCAAGGTAACCAAAAGGCTGTTTTTCAGATATTGTAGTGCTAAACCATCTATTCCTGTTGAATTTGTGTTCCTCAAGGCAAATACAGCTCGTTTTACTTCGTGTTGCGATACTTGCTTTGGTTTCCATTTGACGTTTGCTTCTAGGTTGCTGTCTCCATCCAAAGCTTTTGAATTTCATGTATCTGTTACGTCGCTTTGTGATTCTTGATAAGCTGCCTGAGTCACCTCTTCAGAAACCTGTTTCCCAACTCCAGCGAAGTAGTTGTTAAACTTTTCTGAAGCTGCTTGAGTATTCGGATAAGTAGGTGAGTTGATTTGATTTGATTTGAGCCTCATTTCCACCAGAGCCTCAACGTGAGTCATAATAGGCTCCCCCGTAGGGCTCGATGATTGTTGATTCCAGTAGGCTCGCACGACTAAGTGTGCGAGGAATAAACGAAACAACGCTTTCAACGTTAGAAAAAATGTGAAAAATTTAGCAGTGTCAGACGCACGCTAGTGCGCAAAAGAAAAAACGATTACTCGAAACGGATCTCCGCTTCCAATCCTTGAGAACATACAGTGATATGTAAGCACCCTAGTGCGTACAGGTAGCATCGTCTAGATTAGCACAAGGTCAGCGGCTACACGGGGAACATGAGCTCCGACAGCAACGCAACACAACATCCACAGCAACGCGGTTCAGTGGTTTAAATACAGTTTATTTATTGAGGTAAGATAAATACTTGAATGAAACGAAACGAAACCTCGCCTCCAAACCCTAAGAACCTCATGAGTTTTATGTCCATACGCCAGTGCGCTCAAATAGTATCGTCGAAATCGGTACAAGGTTCACGGCTACTCGAACAAAGTCAGCTCCGGCAGCAACGCAACACAATGTTCACAGCTTCGCGGTCTATTTTATTTATAGTACAATTTAGTAGTAGATTGACTCCAACCGCAACGCGT
>SDVV010033630.1:0-11276 GCA_016164225.1 Gammarus roeselii
AACCACGTCGTTGGTGATCCGGTCTCTCACCGTTACTCCAGCCATGCTCCTCAAACACTTCATCTCGAAAACATTCAACCTTCTTCTCTCCTCTGCGTAGTACTGATGAAGCAAAAAGACGAAAGATCGGTGAGATATTTGTGGGAAGGAAGTTTGCTTCAGTGGCCCTGAGTGAGAAGAATTTAAAATGCAGGGGCGAATGTGACATTGATGTAGCAAGTAGAAGACGGTCGTGAAGGATGGTTGGCCACCAGAAAATGTGTTGTTATTTAGTAATCGGTAGCCATCAGTCGTGCGGAGTGACAGGAAGTGTCCTCTAGATTGATGTAGGTGAAGGTTGAGTTAGGTACCTATTGAAAGATGGATCTTTGTGAATGCTTACCGGCCAAGCATTTTTTGTATATATCTGGAGGAGTGTCTCAAGTCTTTCGACGCAAGTTCGAATCGCCCTGGCGGTAATACATGAACGTTCGGACGCAAGGCCGAATTGCCCTGGCGGTACTACATATAGCTGCGTTCAGACGTAAGGCCGAATCGCCCTGGTGGTACTACATATGCGTTCGAACGCAAGGCCGAATCGTCCTGGCTGTGCTACAAATACGTTCGGACGCAAGGCCGAATCGCCCTGGTGGTACTACATATAGCTGCGTTTGGACGTAAGGCCGAATCACCCTGGTGGTACTACATATGCGTTCGAACGCAAGGCCGAATCGCCCTGGCGGTGCTACATATACGTTCGGACGCAAGGCCGAATCGCCCTGGCGGTGCTGCGTATACGTTCTGACACAAGGCCGAATCGCCCTGGCGGTGCTACACATACGTTCGGACGCAAGGCCGAATTGCCTTGAAGAGGGGTGACCAACGGCGTAGTTCTTTCATGCGCTCACACGCTTTCCAAAACAATTTTTGCAACACACACTTGGGGGTCATAAATGATGTCCGAGATCAGATTCAGCAGCAGGCTCAACACCATTCGCTGGTATTCCCCTGCTGCGTCGAGATTGGTGATTTGTGGACGTCACAGCTTCCCGTTTTCGGGAAGTGAGGATGTCCGACATAGGTCCCAAATTAGCCCGAAAGGAACTGTAATGAGTACGAAGCTGTGACGAATTCAAATATGAATTGAAAATTCCCACTTGCATCCTGCAACACAGCACACGCCACCAATTTCCTGTCAGCAATCGTGGACCTGCAGCAACTGCTGCCTAACCCCACCAAGAAAACTACCTGTAACCATACTTACACAGGAATTGGGTCAGTAAAGGCGCTCCAAGATGGAAAAGGAAGGGAGAGGAGTACAAATTGGAACGAAGTTTGGTGATAGATATATGCAGTGAAAATGAATATTTCGTTATAGGATAAAAAATTGTTATTCACTCAAGCTATTGAATTATGTTCAATATCAAGAACTAAAGAAATCTGATTTTGAAAAACCTTCGTATTTGGGACAGTTGAGCCTGATTGAGAAGTGTTTATGTTGTGACTTTCACTCCCATCCCAAACAAATGGGTCTTGATTTGTGCTCTGCCTGCTGTAAGGAGCCTGATTCAGTTCGTGAGGAACATGCAAAAAAGGTTGGAAATTTGCCAAACTTGTCCATTTCATCTTTCATGTGTTGCTAAAGCTGTTAGTGCTAAAGAAACATTTTTGTTTTGTTGCTCAAAAGGCAAAGGCTGCAATGATGAAAAAAAAGTGAGCCGCAAAGTGAGAAAGTTCAGCAGGCATCATGGAAGTGACACACTTGTGAAGGACAAGAAAATGTCATTATTTGCGCAGAATGTGATGATCGTTTTGGCAAATTGTGTGCAAAAGCCACCGATGCTGGACTAAAGTGCTACAGGATGCTGGACAGATCATTTAAATTGTTTTGTTGCAGATGTGTTACCTGTTTTGATCTTGGAGACAAAACGACTAGTCGGTAACTTTTCCACACGGATGAGGAGCAGATTGCTGCCAAGATTGCTGATGGCCATGGTACTTTTGACGTGACCACTGGTGACCAAGAAGATTCGGATGAGACCACTAGTGGACATTGGAAGTCGGGGTACGGAAAAGGCTGCCGCTGATCACAATAGTGAAATGATTGGCAATTGTGAAGGTACAGACGTAACTGGTATACAAATAATTCCTGGTTGATTACTGAAAAAAAAGTAAGAGTGAGCAAATTAAATGATAATTGTCCATTTGTGAAAGTGCTAAACTCAGCAGATTGTATTTGGAGAACAAATGCAGGTGTGGAGTGTCAGAGAACGACTGCACATGGCTTCATCCATCTAGCTTGTGATTCTGAGCCAAATTAAAACATTGAACTGGATTTTTTCAAGTGGTCCGGGGAGCTAAAACAAGAACAAGTACCTAGCTACAGTGAAAAGCATAAAACACTACACATTTTTTTTAAGGACAATTGCAGGTATGGAGCGTTGGGGAACGGATGTGGCTTTACCCACCCAATGCGTTGCAAGAAGTTCTTGGATTTAAGAAGGTACGGTTGCAATGCTGATGAACTTCAATAAATTCTTCCAAGGGTGTGCAATGCCTCGTATCGTCATATACAGATACAGACACTAGGCCGAATCCCCCAGAAAGGGTGGCAGCCGACGGCATGGCTTCACACCCTCATATGCTCACACTCACACAACTTAGCCCTTATGCGCTAAAGGGTCCGGCCGGTAACCCCGCAACACACACTCCAAGTCACGAGTGCGGTTCGAGGATCCGTTGTCAGCAGCAGGGCACGACAGTTTTCACTGCTCCACCCCCGCCGCATCATGATTGCCCCCTCCCCCCTCCACCCCCTCCACCCACGACCATCCCGACAACGTGATGCCAAAGGCGGGAAAGCGCATCAGAGCAGCGTCAAAATCAACCATTCTTCACTCACGCATGTTCATTGCACGCTCTCACTCAACTTCCACATTCGAGTCTCTCCTTCCTAACGCCTGCTTCACACCATCCATCCACCCAAACCTCAGTCTACCTCTAGTCCTGCGATCACTTGCCTCCGCATTCATCACCTTTTTTACCAATCTCCCTTCATCCATTCTCACCATGTGCCCGAACCATCTCAGAACATGCAAATCCACACGGTCCTACAACTTTTTCACCCTCCCCGTTCTCATTCAAACCACGTCGTTAGTGTAGATCTGGCCACGGCTGAGATCCTCTCCCCGTCACTACTGATCACCGACTGTTCCCTCCATCCGATGTTCGCGCCCTACGGGGGAGCCTATTATGACTCACGTTGAGGCTCTGGTGGAAATGAGTCCCAAATCAATCAATCCATCCGATGTCGGTCACTAAATGGCAGCGAGCTGCCACAAGATGGCCGCCAGCCAGCTCCAAAGCCGGCGACTCCACGACCAATCAGCAGCCGCCACGTAACATCATCTGCCAGTCATGACCGGCAGCCAGCCAGGAGGACAGCCAACAATCTCCCTCCATCTTTTACAAAGCAAACGGCACGAACAAAAACACAAAACCCGCCACCCGCGATCCTGAGCACATAAGCGTTTCCACACTTAATTGCACTTATTTTTCACAATATATACACTTTCAAAGTATAAAAATATGAAACTATGTGAATAAACATCTTGACACAAATTCAAACTAGGAACAAACGTATTTACAGGAACACCAAACGAAGAACTTAAATTGCCCTATTTTCATGGACGATTGATAGGAGCAGACTAGCATCTGCCCCTCGCTTTGTCAGAGCGTTAGCCAATTGTTTGGCCGATTGAACCCAAGACACTGTGATGTCTCTTTTTTCGATCATGTCTCGCAGAACTGCTATGTTGATCCGCAAATGCTTGTCATCAACATTTCTCGTCGAGTGCAGTGTTTCTGCGAGGGACTTGTTATCAACAAAGCAATTTACAATTGGTCGATAACTACCAATGTTCAACAGCTCGCTGACCATACTAGCAACAAATATTCCGGACTCGGCGGCATCCAGCAAAGAAAGAGTCTCGGCAGCCAGTGTGGACTTGACCACTCTACGAACCTTCCTAGACTGCCAGGACACCAAACACTTGCACCCGCGATGATCAGCCAAGAAGACAACATAACCTCCTTGTGAGCCACCTCCTTGAAGATTGCCAAACGAGGCATCGCAGTAGCACTCTATATTTAGCTGCTCAGGTTCTTTTAGTCCACAGAATCTCATCATTACTGGATGTTGCTTGATTCGTCTCAACACTTAATTGGCACGCAAAACTTCTTCCACAGTTTCCATAGATTGAGAGGTGCTGAGTTCGTAAACATCAAATGCAATATCAGGACGAGTTTGTGTGGCCAGCCAATTCAATTGTCCAAGCAGGGGTCGAAACTCGTCAGATTCCCCCTTCTCCAAATGACTGGACCGCTGAGCTCCACCTCTTCCAAACTCTCTGCGTAGTCGACCTGATTGACAGTCATGGAAAAATCTTTTTCTTGTTACAAGTGATTTCCAATGTACCTGAAGGTTGAAGTGTTTGTTGACCCCATGACAATCTTCTTGCAGAGAGGGATGATGACGGCAGCTTTAAAATCTGTCGTACCGCCCCACAGGATATCATCAACATGGACGCACATTATGCCAGAAAGTACACCACCATCTATCCAGAAGAACAGTGTGGGTCCAGCGAACATACAGACATTTGAAGACTTGATAACTCTTATTTAAACTTCACGTACCAGGCTCTAGCAGCATCATTGAGGCCATAAATGTTCTCCTTAAGATGCCACAGTTGACCATCTCTGAACTCTTACGAAGGTTTTGCAAATACATCTCTGTCTATATCATTACCTTGCAGAAAAGCAGCCTTGACATCAAAAGTATTTAATTTCCAATGGAAGGCAGAAATGAGAACTAGGGCAATACGCAGCGCGTCCTTGGAACAAGAAGGTGAATCTGTTCGCTTTTCAAGTAAACTTTCTTCAAAGCCACGAGCAACTAGACGCGCCTTAGTCACATGACGGTCCTTGATGATCTTTTCAGTGATCACCCAGCGTAATGATATTGCTCTTTGGCCCACACCAGGAACTTTCTCAAACACAGAATCCTTTTTCCAATTGTCAATTTCATAACACTTTGCACGACGTACATCACTGCTAGAACTATTTACGAGAACCTCTTCATCGTCAGGAATATGTCGCCACTTTTAAACATAGTGAGCCAAGTCTATCCACTCGATATTTCCAGAATTTGTTTTAATTTTATAAGGAATTTGAAATTGTTCCCGTACCAAATACTAACTGGTGTTGCAGAGAACCCTTGATATAGTACAGATTGGTCCCTAGTTTGTGCTGGGACCTCAAACCGCACGTTTGCTTTGACTAAATATTTGAGGTCGTGTAACGTTAACTGTAAACTCGCTATAGCCAGCTAATGGGCCAGCACGAGTGAGCCCCTAGGCCCCTGGCGCAAACCAGGGGACCGATGGGGAGTCGAAAAAAAACTCCATTTGGGAGGGACCAGCATCCCCTCCAGAGCACCGAAGACCAAAATTCTAACGGCCAAGAACATCAGCCTTGCCAAGATGACCAGCACCACCCCGGAACACGACGACTGGAGGGACGGCCGCATCGACGAGTTGACCAAGAACGTCCAGGAAATACTGAATCTGCTGAGCCAAGCGACCGGCCTCTCTGAGCAAGAGGCGGAAGTTTTTGCCGCAGAACCTAGCACAATTGACGACCGTCTAACGAGACTCAAGGGTCACGTCAAGACCATTTTCCTCCATATCCGCGAACTAGTAAAAAACAAACTAGCTAAAGTACACGCAACTTACACAAGTACCTCCACCTCTACATCCCACGACAACTTCGACAACTCGACACCCCACCAAAATCTCAACCGAGCTCCAAGAGCTGCAAGGAGGAAGCAATACACGCCATTCAATGAACACAACTTGTTCAAAAATAGTCCTACCTTTCCAGAACACCTGAAGATCACGTTCGACGCCAACGACAGACCGGATATTTGTCCATACACTCTGCGAAAAGAGCTAGGCTCTTTCTCTGGCCGCCCAGTCCTGAGCGTCGCCACCAGCGGCGATGAATGCTTTGCCATCAGAGTAGACACAAAACTTCAAAGTGACACGATTCTCTCCAAAAACAGACTCTGTGGAAAGCCATGCAAAATATAATCACACCCGACTTTCTCTACAAGCTCAGGTTAGATCTACGTTGAGGACATCCCGAAGGAGGATATCGAGGAGTACATCACTGGATTCGTTCAATACGAGGACTGCGTTGTCGAAGCAAAGGTTGCACTGAAGATCACACCAATAAGAGAGACTACCACAGCCCTAATACTAAAATTCAACTGCCCTACTCCACCAAAATATTTGGACATTCCCTTCTGCGCCACCAAACCAAGGTTACGCCATTTGAGAAACATCCGATGCGATGTTACAAATGCCAGAAATACGGACACACGATAGGAAACTGTAACGGTAGGCAAAGATGCTCATACTGCTCCTAAGACGACCACGACCAACGGGAAGACCCCCAGTCATGCCAATCTGAAGAACAGCACTGCTTTTATTGCAAAGTAGACGGACACCCCACCGGACACAGAGACTGCCCAGAGGAGGAGAGGGAGAGAGCGATCCTCCAATACCAGATAGATCACGGGGTCGGGCGACGAGAGGCTGTAGTCTCGATGCGCTGTTCCCAAAATGACCCTCCTACCCGGGAGAGAAAATCGGCACCGTATCCCACCCACTTCCTCATAACGTTCAAAGAAAGTGGTGCAAACAAAGTTTCATTTTCAGCCAACCCATTTATAATGATGAAGTCACTCACCGAACAACTAGGAAGAAAACCTAAAGAAATACAACGACAGGGAAAGAAATACATGGCCTACGTCACAGAACGTGAGCTAAGTAACGCTGTACAAAAGATAACCCACGTAAATGAACTCAAAGTTACAGTTGTAACGCATCCGTCCTTCAACGATAACAAACGGATTATATACACCTCCCGTTACACGCCTACAACAGACCTCAGTGCTTTCGCTGAAGGTCTAGCTGAAGACTACGGAGTTACCGAAGTTCGTCAAGCAACATGGATAAAATCACGTAACGCAAATTATACTGCATAACAAATGACCTTCCCGGGACACGACGCACCAGAATTCATAGTAATCCTGGGTGAACAAGGAAGAACCAAAACATACCCAGTAGCAACATGGCCCCCAATGGGCACAAAATGCCTAGAATACGGCCACGTCATCGCATACTGCCAACCACACACATCCCAACGTTGCAATGAATGCGCTGGCGAGCACGACAGAAAAGACTGCACAGTCCGTCAACCTAAATGCTACCACTGCTCATGCATCCATGAGGCAGGCGACCGCGACTGCCCAGTACACATGGACCAAAAAGAGATAACAATCACACAAAATGAACGCAGAATTACATGGAAACAAGCTATCCAAATCTGGAAAGACGACAACCCAAACCGCCTTGATTATGCCAAAGCAGTCCAATCCACGAGCCAACCAAGCTCTTCCGACGAAATTCACACATCAGAACAACATCGTAACAAGACTCCAACACTCCTACCTGGCTGCAGTGCTTCCTCACCAGGCCCAGCGATCGGCTCCGCACCAGAGACGCTCAGTTCTAGAAACGATTTTTGCATAGACCTGGAGGACGACGAGATGGATGCATCTCCTGCAGTTGACCACACAGCAAGGCTCACTACTATAAAAACAAAAAGACAAAGAGATGAGGAACCATCTTCATCAGGGAATAATCTCTTCAATGTAGCACGCATTTTTTCAAATGTCATTTCCGTCGTTGTGGAAAGAGCCAGCTGGAACTGAACGGGACTCGAATTTCAACTTTTTAAAAGCCGGCAAGCTATGACTGCGTCAGGTACCACTACACCAGATTCCTTCATTTTAAAATGTCTTCTGTCAAATTCACTCAGGTACTGATCGATACTAGTTTCAGTCTGCCGTTGATAATTTTCAAATGCTAAATAGTTATTGAAACACCGCCAATTTTTATCCTGAAGGAACACTCTGTCAAGTTTCAGCAATAAAGTATAAATTCCAGTGTCACTTTTTAATTCTGCAACAGTTAATTCCGACGAAGCTTGCCTTGCTCTACCAGTTAGTGACAGTTGAACTGCAATAGCCATCTTTTCCTTCGGTAAATCTGTAAATGAAGTCCACAACTCGATGTCTCTTCCACTGTTCATAGTCAGCTTCATTCCCCTGAAAAAATGGCGGATTTTCATCAGCGAAGAGCTCGCTATGAACCACGCTCTGCTACCAATTGTTAATCTGGCCATGGCTGACAACCTCACCCCGTCACTGCTGATCACCGACGGCTCCCTCCATCCGATGTCGGTCACAAAACGGCGGCGAGCGGCCACAAGAAGGCCGCCAGCCAGCTCCAAAGCCGGCGACTCCACGACCAATCAGCAGCCGCCACGTAACACCATCAGCCAGTCATGACCGGCAGCCAGCTAGCCAGACAGCCAACAGTTAGTGAACCTGTCTCTCATCGACACTCCAGCCAGGCTCCTCAAACATTTCATCTCGAAAACATTCAACTTTCTTCTCTCCTTTGCTCCCACCCCCCAAGTATCAGCTCCGTATAGCACAGTTGAGACAACGACACCCTTGAACAGCCCTCTCTTTGCTTCCATCCCCAACGTTCTGCAGCTCATTACACTCTTTAGTGCACCCAACACTTTACAACCCTCTTTCACTAGCGACTTCACCTCAGTTTCCTCTTGTTCAGTCTTCTCCTCATGTGAGCCCAGATACTTAAAACACTGAACTTCTTCCAATAACTCTCCATTTAGGGGGACATTAATTCTGCTTGCATCAGCAGTCCTCGAGAATCTCATTACTTTACTCTTACCCACGTTCACTGGACGCTTCCTCCTTTCACACACGCTACCAAACTAGACACCAGCCTTCATAGCTTCTCCTCTGATTCCGCCACCAGCGCCGTATAATCCGCCAACATCAACTGGCTCAAATGCCAATTCCGCCCACTCGCTTCCAACAGCTCCAAGTCATGACTCAGCGCACTCGCGTTCACCTCCCTCACCACTCCATCCATATATAGGTTAAACAGCCAGGGAGACATCACTCAGCCTTGTCTCGGACCCACTTTCACTGACAACCAATCACTCACTTTGCTACCCACTCTGACATGCTCGGCTTCAAAAATAGAAACTCTGCACCGCTTTCAACAGATTTCCGCCCACTCCATACAATTGCAACGCCCTCCACAGCGCTTCGCTGTCAATCCTGCCGTATGCTTTTTCCAAATCCATGAAGGCACAGAACACATCTTCCTTTGCAAAGTAGCTACTTCTCACTGATCTGTCTCACTGCAACGGTCTGATCAGCACCCTCTACCACTCCTTAAGCCGCACTGTTCTTCTCCATTTGCGCAACCCTTACATTCTCTAATACTTTTGATCAGCATTTCTTGCAACTTACCGACCACACATAACAAACTGATACCTTGAGTTGCAGCTTAAATGTTTATCTCCTTTGCCCTTATACAGCGTGACAATGTGCACTGCGCCACTCAATCGGTAAACGCCCGCCACAGAACATATGTTCATTAGCCTCACCAGCTATTCGAAAATCGTTATTCCACCCTTTTTCAGGCACTCAGTCGCCACGCCATCCAAACTAGGGGCTTTTTCTGCTTCCATTGCCTCCTGCATTTCTTCCCTAGTAATATCCGCAACAAGCCTCTCTCTAAAAGCCGGCATCCGCGCACCCCCACCAACAGCAACCATGTCAGCCTCTCTGTCATTTTCGACTTTCAACAATTCATCGAATACTCGGCCCACCTTTTCCGTACACCACCACTTCCGGTCAACAACTGGCCGTTTTCATCTTTTCCGCCTCCTGTATGACGGTCTCTCCATTTCTCACCCTTTTATCCTCTTTCCAGAACGTCTTTTTGTTCTCCTAAAAATTCTGGGACAACCGTCTGCCCCACAGGGCATCAGCGTCCCTTTTGCCTCTCCTTACCACTCGTTTCACCTCCTTCCTCTTCTTCATATAGTTGTCATAGGCCACCACCGACCGCGCTTGCAACCACTCCTCAAAAGCTGTTCTTTTCTGCGCCACCGCCAGTTTGATCTCCTCGTTCCACCACTCGCAGCCCTTTCGTCTACACCGCCCACACGGCGCACACCACACACATTTCTCGAACATCTCAACAAGGCATTTTTGAACGTCTCCCATTCTTCCTCCACATCTTGCAGGCCCTGCCCTCTCACGTTGTCGTATTCCTCCCTCAACGCCCGCTGGAACTCCTCGTCATATGCAATGATGTAAAAAGATCGATTGGCTACCTACTAGAAAGCAAAAAAGCCCCTAGAGCACCAGCAACATGTTGCTGGTGCAGCCTTCGGACAAGGAAACGTCATTTGGAGAAATCCACAGCGCCGCCCAAACAACGACTATGTTGGACAGAGCGATGGGGTTCAACAGTAGCCACACCACCACACAAGCAACGAATGTTAGTCAGCGGTGGGGCATAACAGTCGCGTGTACCACGCGATGAAACGCCTTTACAAACCATTCCCAACGGATTCCTCCCACAGTGTCGACTAGAAATCGCCCTCGTTTCATTGACCAAGATAACGGGTCTCCCTGTGAGAGACGGCGTCCTCTTTGTGATGCCCGCAAGAGGTCCCTTGCAGCAGTAAATGACCGCCACCACTACAGTGCTGATAGCAAGACCCAAAATTGCACAAACGAGACTTCATGACCCTGGTTATGAGGCTTTCAGAGTAGGATCAATGGTTGGAAACTAATGAGATCACAGAAGATACATTTTTTGAATTTCTTTTAAATTACAGATACAGATACTAGGCCGCAGGAAGGGGGGTGGCCGACGGCAAAGCGCACCTCACACCATCACACACTCACACTCAAATTGGGGTGGATGGATGATTATTCATTTTATAGATCATGAACACTTCATTTTAGTATTTTAGTATTTCTTCTTGCTTGGGTTCTATTATTTTTCTCAGCCCTTTTTTCATGGTGATAAATTTTGAATTTGTTATTATTATATGTATCGAGGTTGGTTGAGACAAGGTGACCCAGAGAGGGGAGGTTTTCGTGGGACCCGTGGGACTCAGGGACCCAGGGTTTCGGGAACCCGGGGGACTTGGGAGACCAGGTGGATTTGGGGTGGTCCACTTGGACCTTTCTGGGGCCCCTTGGGACACCCTTGAGACCCTTTAGGACCCTTTTGAGAAACTGTGGGACTCTTTAGAAGCCCCTCTGAATC
>SDVV010033631.1:0-11276 GCA_016164225.1 Gammarus roeselii
TGTATCGGTTTTCTGCGCTTCTACTTCTTTATGTTTCTTTCATCTTTCTCTCAAATTAGCAAGTGAGAGGCTAATGCAAAGAGAGATAAAAAATACTCCTAGACTGGCCTAGCAAATGAAACAATAACATAGCCTGAGCGCGATGGGCGGGGAGGGGGTGGTGGTGTCTGTTGATGTTTCCAGCAGCGGCGAATGCAGTGAGAACAATAGTGGTGTTCATAATAGCAGGAGAGACTAACGAAACAACAAATGGAACAGGAAGCAAAGCTCAGCCACAGTTATGACAAATCATTGAAAACCGTTGCAGAATAAGTGCATCAACAACCAGTAACATTTGTGCAGACCAATTGGAGCTGAAGCAACAGAAGAACCAACATCAATAGTCGATGAAGCAAAGAGTGTAACTGACGTTGACTTTAGTTGAAACATCAGGTTTTAACAAACTCAGGTGATGTCTTCTTCACCACCGCCAATATTGAAAGTGAACTCGTATGGCCATGTGTATCACGGAACTCGTATGGCCATGTGTATCACGGAACTCGTATGGCCATGTGTATCATGCAACTCGTATGGCCATGTGTATCACGGAACTCGTATGGCCATGTGTATCACGGAACTCGTATGGCCATGTGTATCACGGAACTCGTATGGCCATGTGTATCACGGAACTCGTATGGCCATGTGTATCACGGAACTCGTATGGCCATGTGTATCACGGTGGTCATGTGTATCTCGGTGGTCATGTGTATCACGGTGGCCATGTGCATCACGGTGGTCATGTATATCCCGGTGGTCATGTGTATCACGGTGGCCATGTGCCTCATGGTGGTCATGTGTATCACGGTGGCCATGTGTATCACGGTGGCCATGTGTATCATGGTGGCCATGTGTATTACGGTGGTCATGTGTATCACGGTGGCCATGTGTATCACGGTGGTCATGTGTATCACGGTGGCCATGTGTATCACGGGGGCCATGTGTATCACGGTGGCCATGTGTATCACGGTGGTCATGTGTATCAAGGTAGTCTTGTGTATCACGGTGGCCATGTGTATCACGGTGGTCATGTGTATCACGGTGGCCATGTGTATCACGGTGGTCATGTGTATCAAGGTAGTCATGTGTATCACGGTGGCCATGTGTATCACGGTGGTCTTGTGTATCACGGTGGTCATGTGTATCACGTTGGCCATGTGTATCACGGTGGTCATGTGTATCAAGGTGGCCATGTGTATCAAGGTGGCCATGTGTATCACGGGAATACATTCATGCTATCATTCTAGGCTGCGGGGCCTAAACACTGATTTCAATTTTCGTTCGTTGTTTATATTTTGATAATTCTGTAACAATGCTAACTTGTGGTTCGTGAAGAGTCGGCAGCTGGACTCCGTTGAATACAACTAACTTTACCTGCTCCTGGTCGGCTCAGACTACGAGCAGTTCATGTGGCAGTTGTTACTTTCACTATGGGCCTAATTTAGTTGTGAAACTTCTTCCCATGACCCATAAAGACACGTATTCGTTTCGAGACAGCTCGCCCTGAAATTGTTGACAGGCAGCGGGATTTTCTTCATCACAAACTTACAGGCTTCACATGTATATTGTTTGTAGGAACTGTAACCCAAAAGGAAAGGGATGAGCCTACTTAGAAAGCTGTCTTGTAACACAAAAAAAATACTGGACAAGCAGTAGCATCATCGGAGTATTGGAAGAAGCAATGGCGTTGCAAAGTACCATACATCATAATATGTTTGCGTCCATACAATCACTGTACTGTATATTTTCTATAACATTGAATTACATCTATAAGTCGGATTTCTTTTTGTTCCAATTCTTCCATTTATCATCTCCTTCCATCATCTTCCATCAAGCAAGTACCATGAGTCACGTGATGACTTGTCCTTGTGATCGGCCGATGCTATACTTCGGGAACAAAGCTCAGCGATGATCATCGACGATACACTGGCTGCTAATGATATGCTTCATTCACGCTCGATGGTAAACACGTTGAGTGTACGTGCTCTTCGTAGTTACTGGCCAGTATACTTTAGTACGATGGACCGTTTAGAGCCATGGATGGACGGCTTAGAGCCATGTTATGGAACGTGAAGAATCACGGGGACTAGGGGAAATGTGGGAGGAGATACTGGTAAAGAGAGACAACGAATAAACGTGTTTAAAAAGGAATCGCAGTTGTGAGACTCGGCCAAACAGCGCGCTATTGTTAAGAGGAAGCAAATAATAAAATAAGACCTATGGTCGCAGTAGCAGCAATAACAGTTTCAGTAGTAGCAGTTGTTATACAAGCTACAACACCAATAACAATAGCAGTAGAACTAACATAAGCAGTAACAGCAGCAGAAACGGCTACAGTAGTATCTGTATTGACAAAAGCTACAGCACGAATAAGAATAGCAGTCGTCGCAACATCTTATATAATACCCGACCATGTATGACAAATAGCAGTAGCGGCAGCAACAACAACAGCGGCAGAAACATCTGCAGGAACAATTGCTCACATAAACTCTGCAATGAAGGAAGAGTTGTCGACAAAAAAGTGTATTCTTATCTGGAAGCGGACTCAAAAACTGCTAACTGGT
This sequence comes from Gammarus roeselii, assembly GCA_016164225.1. Lineage (NCBI taxonomy): Eukaryota > Metazoa > Arthropoda > Malacostraca > Amphipoda > Gammaridae > Gammarus > Gammarus roeselii. The sequence goes on from SDVV010033631.1 coordinate 2,601, forward strand.
CCTGCAGAGTCGGTACTGAGGCGCTGCGGAGGGAGGGGGCGAAGAGGTCGTTGATGGGAGAGAGGGAAAGGAAAGAAGGGAAGACAGGAGCGCCCTGAGGAGAGGGTCGCTATTTAAATACAGGTTAAAGAATGCGTTGTGCGACGATTAACGAGAAGTAAGAAACCCATGAGAAATAAGAAAATGAGGAGAGACGGGAAGAGAATAAATAATGTAAGCGCCAACAGAGAGAATGGGATTGCAGGAGAATGACAGTAAGTGTTGCGCAACGAAGTAGTGTACACACCCTTCCTGATGAGAGAAGGGTTGGAGTTAGGGAACAGCCAGCCCATGGTTCAAGTGTCTGGTTATTAGTACGTGTGTTTCGCAACGAAGTAGTGTACACACCCTACCTGATGAGAGAAGGCTTGGAGTTAAGGAACAGCCCATGGTTCAAGTGTCTGGTTAATAGGACGTTAGGATGATGGTACGAATTTGCCGCTCTTTAGATATTTGTACGGCTTGATAGTGAATGTAGGTTGTGTTTTTATTTCAACTCACGGTTACTGGGAGGACGGAGCATCAAGCGGTTACTAAGATAATGTTATAGTTTGACGTTGGTTAACGTTACACCGGTCTACTATGCACCTCTCTGCAAACTTGGCTCAGAACAAGGCGCTCAATATGATACCACTCACGGTAAAGAACATAAATTACACAATAGTAACTGTAATTTGACGACCAAACACCAACTGCAAAGTAACGCAAGTATCAGATAACACAGCCCACTTCCGCAACAACACAGCCCACTTCCGCAACAACACAGCCCACTTCCGCAACAACACAGCCCACTTCCGCAACAACACAGCCCACTTCCGCAACAACACAGCCCACTTCCGCAACAACACAGCCCACTTCCGCAACAACACACGCCTCTAACATACGGCAATTTGACAGCAGGCATCAACTGAACCATTTCGGTATTGGCCCATCCCAGTCCAGACGAGGTAGAAGGAGGCGTTGTCTGGCCCCAAGCTGACTATTGACTCTTAGGTTGTTCACCAGATGGGGTGAGTGAAGCATGTCTTAGCCAGGCCCGCCGCAGGGAGCATGTCCAATTTGGCTGTCCTGTCTTATAACTCCACGCGCTGCGGACTGGCGGGAGGGGGTGCGGATGGAGGTGGAGCAGAGGTAGAACTGGGGAGGATGAAAGAACTGAGGAGAGGGGTAGAACTGGCGCGGGTGAAAAAACTGGGGAGAGAGGTAGAACTGTGGAGGAACTTGTATAACGGGGCCGGTGGAGTGGACGGGGTCCATAACAGAGAGGTTCTGGACCGATCACGATTTGTTTAGTGGCTTCTACAGGTGCTTGCTGACAGCCACTGATGTTGCGTGGGAGCTGACAGGTCTGGATTGTTAGGCATATCAACACTGGACGGGTTCTGAACCCATGCTGCAGAACTATGATGGCTTGTATTGTGGGCTTTAAGGTCAATTAATAATGTACTGACCCTATGGGATGGAATATAGTACCTGCTCACCATGCCTGGTGAATATAGTACCTGCTCACCATGCCTGGTGACACCTTGCCTCCCCATGCCTGGTGAATATAGTACCTGCTCACCATGCCTGGTGACACTTAAGAAAGAGGAAGTTATTGCATCCATACAAGTTGGCAAACTTCAATCCCTCTTGCAATGAGATCAGGTGTATTTCCTTTATTGATGTAAGCTGATGCGATACTAATACCTTCGTCAGCAAACACGACTTGCCGTCATCTACTTCCCATTCTTCGGAGTCTCTTGATCAGCCCGTCTGCAGGAGTCTTCGTGTTCTTTTCAACTGTAATGAATTATATTCATAGTCGCGGATACTGTCAGGGATACGATACTCGCGCTGACACGGTCAGGGATACGATACTCGCGCTGATACGGTCAGGGATACAATACTCGCGCTGACACGGTCAGGGATACGATACTCGCGTATACACGGTCAGGGATACGAAACTCGCGCTGACACGGTCAGGGATACGATACTTGAGCTGACACGGTCAGGGATACGATACTCCCGCTGACACGGTCAGGGATACGATACTCGCGTCGATATGGTCAGGGATACGATACTCGCGCTGACACGGTCAGGGATACGATACTCGCGCTGACACGGTCGGGGATACGTTACTCGCGCTGACACGGTCAGGGATACGATACTCGCGTCGATACGGTCAGGGATACGATACTCGCGCTGAGACGGTCAGGGATACGATACTCGCGCTGACACGGTCAGGGATACGATACTTGAGCTGACACGGTCAGGGATACGATACTCGCGCTGACACGGTCAGGGATACGATACTCGCGTCGATACGGTCAGGGATACGATACTCGCGCTGACACGGTCAGAGATACGATACTCGCACTGACACGGTCAGGGATACGATACTTGAGCTGACACGGTCAGGGATACGTTACTCGCGCTGACACGGTCAGGGATACGATACTCGCGTTGACGCGGTCAGGAATAAGATACTCGCGTTGACACGGTCAGGGATACGATACTTGAGCTCACACGGTCAGGGATACGATACTCGCGCTGACACGGTCAGGGATACGATACATGCGCTGACACGGTCAGGGATACGATACTCGCGTCGATACGGCCATGGACACGAAACTTGCGCTGATACGGCCAGGGACTCGATACTCGCGCTGATACCGTCAGAAATACTACACAGCAAGGGTTATAATTCTGCAATAGTGTAGAGTTTCTCGAATTTCCCCCAACTTGTTCAGCAACCCACACAGTAACCCTTGCAGCATAGACACGCTGCCAGCTATCCAGCGGCAACAGTTGCCAGAGGCTCCGCCTAGATTTTGCATGCTCTTCAAATGAATGAGGAAGAGACAGTTATACGGGAGGGGAATTTATAGGATTAGCGTCCTGAGGGGAGAGCGGCCATGGAAGTGAGGGAATGAGGGTGCACTGGACTCCCTAGGGGTTACCCCTCTGGGAGGGGGTAAAAGCGAGGGAGGGGGAGTTGAGAGGACTCTGGGTGAAGGTTGCCGCCCTGGGTTTGCGATGTTGTTATTGTATTTGTTGCTGCAAAGGGGGGGGGGAGTGTTGGTGAGGGAAGGGTTCAGTATGTATAGTGCAATGGATAGGGTTAGGACCTCATTCTAAGATTCTAAGGCTTACACAGCAAGGGATGATGAATGGTCCACAAAGTCAACTGGAGCTCTCTAATAAAAAGATGATGTTCACATATCCCATTTTATGACACCATTTACTAATGAAGTATAGAGAGTGTTTCCTTCGTGGTAAATGTAAAGCAAGGCACTGGTAGTGGCATGGATACTTGACATTGTGAAATCTAACAGTTGAAGTAGAGTAAGAAGTTGGATGCAGCCCCCCTCTACAGACGAGCGTTGTTCCCTCGTCAATTTGACGCACTGCGGTGCGTCATGTGAAGCGCGGAACACAACTGGTGCAGTACGTGTGTCAGACTCACTCATCGGTTGGCCGACTTATATATGCCTGAAAAAAAATATCTCTGCGTTTTGTGTTTACAAGTGTGTGAAGACAACAACAGGACTTTTGGCCCAAACTGTTGTCGTGTCTCGCACTCACACAAGGAAGAAAGAAGTTGTAAGTGGTGGTTGCATCATCTGATGCACAGAACTTGACGCGGTGTATTGATGAGGGCAGCGGCTGGATCAAAATTCAGGATCGATTGAAAAACAATTTTGTGAAAAGTAAGAATATTGCTATGAAGAGGAAGAGTTCTGTAAAGTATTATTCCTGCTTGCAATGTACCTTTGATCGCAGACGCCGTAGATCTCAGATGACCTAAATTTGCTCATTTGTCTCCAGTGAGCTGTGAACGAAAATAACTAGGGAGGCTGGCTGCCACGAAGAGAGGATAAAAGGGAGAGAAGAAGAGACGAAGAAGAAACAGGAAGAAGAGGAGATATAGGAAATAGAAGGAGAAGAGTGTGAGGGAAGGGAAGGAAGGAGTAGGAATGGAGGGGCAAAAGAAACGGATCAAAAGCGGGGTGGAGCGAGGCTGGCCGTAGCGTGGAGAGGGGCTGCGGCGAGAGTCGTTTGAGGGGAGAAAAGCGGCGGATAAGAGAGAATGAGGCGGCAGTCAACAGCAGCTCTGAGTGGAGGATAATGACGGTGACAAACAGACCTGTTGCAGCAGAGATCAAGCGAAGCTATTCACAGAGTGCGCTAACGGCGGTCCAATTCTGGTATTATAAGTTTATTGATGATATGATCTCTTTTTTACCTTCAACGATGTCAATTTTTTTTGGAGCCATCAAAGTGTTGGAACAAGATGATCGAACCACCTTCTGCCACGCACCACCTCTTGATTATTACCATCTTTCCTGTGCAGTGAGTATTAGGGCTGGAGTACGAACGTCATAATGCTACGAACATCAGAATGATATGAACATCATAATGACATGAACATCATAATGACATGAACATCATAATGACATGAACATCATAATGACATGAACATCATAATGACATGAACATCATAATGACATGAACATCATAATGACATGAACATCATAATGACATGAACAGCTCAATGACATGAACATCATAATGACATGAACAGCTTAATGATAGGTGAAAGGGCATTGCACTGAATTTCCGGATTCGTTCTTCCTAAATGATCATCGAATAACACGGTCTGGTCTCTGAAAGATGCCTCAAAGCCAATATTTCAATATTGGTTTATTATTGCTTTCTGAAATATACCGCTGGCTGCTGTTAAAAAATTGGTAATAGTGATTTTTATTTTATTTTTAAAAACATTAAACCAAAATGGATTCATGACCATTCATCAGGCACTTTTATCAGTGGGAAGGGTTTTTGCGAACTGAAAGTGTAGCATTGAGGGTGCGCGCTGTGGTACAGTTGGGAGCCCAGCAGTTAACTTTCTGTGTTCGTCGTCCTTGTGTGAAGCTACATTACTTGATGTTCACCATGGTCAGTGTGTCGCTTGGGGGGTGTGCGTCTTGCGCCATCTGGCCAAAGAACCAGCTTTCAGGTCCCTCCTACTGCCTCGGCCGATCAAACTGTCCTAACTTTTCTCATTTGGTCTGTTCCAGGTGAGATAATCTCCATTTATGTTTGATCTTATTCGTATCTCATCACGGAAGGTCCTCTTTAAGGGTTGGAGGAAATATCTGCCAGGCAATGAGTTACGGATGCTCAACAATTGGGCTCGTCCGAAATCGGTATGTTGATCAATACAGTAAAGTGCAAGAAAGAGGTCGCCGAAATTTGACATTTAAATAGTTATAATTCTATATTAGTACTCATTATATGGCCGGTTGTCACGTACCTCGTCTTCGTCAGCGTCACCTGCTGTGAATTGAACATTTTTCAAATGTGTGTATTCACATGCTCGCCATGCAAAGTTATTACACCACTGACACACTACGAGTCAGAGTTGAAGGCCAGCTGCTAACATTTGAAGGTGGAAGAAAATGCTGACTGAAATCGTCGTTGGTGAAGACAACACAACGAGTCGGTCAGAATTGTTGATGATGGTAGTTTAAGATGACGATGGTAGTCAAAGGTGTTGATGGTAGCCTAAGGTGTTGATGGTAGTCAAAGGTGTTGATGGTAGTCAAAGGTGTTGATGGTAGTCAAAGGTGTTGATGGTAGCCTAAAGTGTTAATGGTAGTCAAAGGTGTTGATGGTTGTCAAAGGTAGTGATGGTAGTTTAAGATGACGATGGTAGTCAAAGGTGTTGATGGTAGCCTAAGGTGTTGATGGTAGTCAAAGGTGTTGATGGTAGCCTAAAGTGTTGATGGTAGTCAAAGGTGTTGATGGTTGTCAAAGGTAGTGATGGTAGTTTGAGATGACGATGGTAGTCAAAGGTGTTGATGGTAGCCTAAGGTGTTGATGGTAGTCAAAGGTGTTGATGGTAGCCTAAGGTGTTGATGGTAGCCTAAGGTGTTGATGGTAGCCTAAGGTGTTGATGGTAGTCGAAGGTGTTGATGGTAGCCTAAGGTGTTGATGGTAGTCAAAGGTGTTGATGGTAGTCAAAGGTGTTGATGGTAGCCTAAGGTGTTGATGGTAGTCAAAGGTGTTGGTGGTTGTCAAAGGTAGTGATGGTAGTTTAAGATGACGATGGTAGTCAAAGGTGTTGATGGTAGCCCAAGGTGTTGATGGTTGTCAAAAGTGTTGATGGTAGCCTAAAATGTTGATGGTAGTCAAAGGTGTTGATGGTAGCCTAAGGTGTTGGTGGTTGTCAAAGGTAGTGATGGTAGTTTAAGATGACGATGGTAGTCAAAGGTGTTGATGGTAGCCTAAGGTGTTGATGGTTGTCAAAGGAAGTGATGGTAGTCTAAGGTGATGATTGTAGTCAGAGGAGGTGATATTAGTGTATGGTGATATATATTAAAACTAAGAACATAAGTCATCCTTCAACCCAGTCAGAGTTTGAACAATATTTTTCCAATTATTGAAGAGTCGTGGTCTTCACTCCCCTCGAGGCCAGCTGAGGCTCCACTCAGGAAGTATTTCTCTGAGTAAACTTCAACTTTGAACATGTGGGAGCCAGGAGACCTACAAGCACGTTCGAAACAAAAGACTCAAAGGGTCCCCATCCTCTTTCTTCTCTGGTCAGGCTCCCCTCTTTCGTCCCCTCCCCCCCTCCCTTTCCCCCTCCCTTTTCTTCCTCTCCCGGAAGCGATGGTCCTCCTCCGAGACATCCTAATTACAGTTTTCCGAAGGGCGAGCTTCAAGCAGAGCTGATGATGGCGGTGGTCCTTCAGTCTTTGCTTCGCACCAAGCAGAGCTGATGAGGCCGTAGGTCCTTCAGTCTTTAATTCGCCCCAAGCAGAGCTGATGATGACTGTGGTCCTTCAGTCTTTGCTCCGCACAAAACAGAGCTGATGAGGTCGGTGCTTCTTCAATCATGGCTTCGCACCAAGCAGAGCTGATATGGCCGGTGGTTCTTCAGTCTTTGCTTCACACAAAGCAGAGCTGCTGATGACTGTGGTCCTTAAGTCTTTGCTCCGCACAAAGCAGAGCTGCTGATGACTGTGGTTCTTCCGTCTTTGCTTTGCACTAGGCAGAACAGCTGAGAGCTGTGGTCCTTCCGTCTTTGCTTTGCACAAGGCAGAACTGCTGAGAGCTGTGGTCCTTCAGTCTTTGTTTCGCCCGAAGCAACTGCTGGAGAGGGCGGTTTGCGCACGTATGATGCACCTGGTGCTTGTATTACAGAGGCTGCTTGTTGTCTTTTCCCGATAGCAGCGTTGTACTTCTATGTCAGACTGAATATTTATTTTTCTTTCATCACTTCTGGAATAAATCAATTCCAATCAAATATTATACGTTTGGTTAAAGGATTTATTTTCCCCCAATATCAAATAGGAAAACAATGTATAAGCAAAGGCCCGCCTTCTAGTTACAGGTAGGTACACTGATTGCAAAAGGTAGCCCTACTATCAACAGAAAGGAAAATGCATTGCAAAGGGTTGCGCAACCAGAAACAGGAAGGTAGACACAGTGCGAAGGGTGGCTCAACCAGCAACAGGAAGGTAGACGCAGTGCGAAGGGTGGCTCAACCAGCAACAGGAAGGTAGACACAGTGCGAAGGGTGGCTCAACCAGCAACAGGAAGGTAGACACAGTGCGGAGGGTGGCTCAACCAGCAACAGGAAGGTAGACACATTGCGAAGGGTGGCTCAACCAGCAACAGGAAGGTAGACACAGTGCGAAGGGTGGCCCAACCAGCAACAGGAAGGTAGACACAGTGCGAAGGGTGGCTCAACGAGCAACAGAAAGGTAGACATAGTGCGATGGGTGGCTCAACCAGCAACATGAAGGTACACACAGTGCGAAGGGTGGCTCAAGTAGCAACAGGAAGGTAGACACAGTGCGAAGGGTGGCTCAACCTGCAACAGAAAGGTAGACACAGTGCGAAGGGTGGCTCAACGAGACAGGAAGGTAGACACATTGCGAAGGGTGGCTCAACCAGCAACAGGAAGGTAGACACATTGTGAAGGGTGGCTCAACCAGCAACAGGAAGGTAGACACATTGCGGAGGGTGGCTCAACCAGCCACAGGAAGTAGACACAGTGCGAAGGGTGGCTCAACCAGCAACAGGAAGGTAGACACATCGCGAATGGTGGCTCAACCAGCAACATGAAGGTAGTCACATTGCGAAGGGTGGCTCAACCAGCAACATGAAGGTAGTCACATTGTGAAGGGTGGCTCAACCAGCAACAGGAAGGTAGACACAGTGCGAAGGGTGGCTCAACCAGCAACAGGAAGTAGACACAGTGCGAATGGTGGCTCAACCAGCAACATGAAGGTAGACACATTGCGAAGGGTGGCTCAACCAGCAACAGGAAGGTAGACACATTGCGAAGGGTGGCTCAACCAGCAACAGGAAGGTAGACACAGTGCAAAGGGGGGCTCAACCAGCAACAAGAAGATAGACACTGTGCGAAAGGTGGCTCTTCCAGCAAAAGGCAGGCACACGCATTGCCCAGGCTCACCCGTCCAGCAACAGGCAGGCACACGCATTGCCCAGGCTCACCCGTCCAGCAACAGGCAGGCACACGCATTGCCCAGGCTCACCCGTCCAGCAACAGGCAGGCACACGCATTGCCCAGGCTCACCCGTCCAGCAACAGGCAGGCACACGCATTGCCCAGGCTCACCCG
>SDVV010033632.1:0-11276 GCA_016164225.1 Gammarus roeselii
CCGTGGACGTACTGAGCCTCGCTGCAAACTCATTCCTCCGTGGACGCACTGAGCCTCGCTGCAGACTCATTCCTCCGTGGACCCACTGAGCCTCGCTGTAGACTCCTTCCTCCTTAAAAGCACTGAGCCTCGCAGCAGACACATTCTTCCTTGGACTCACTGAGCCTTGCTGCAGACTTTTAATGGCAAGAGTCAATGTTTCCTTCCATCTCTGTAAGGGAAGAAGTGTTATTAGGTGGTATAATAATGCACAGTGCCAAACCATCTCTTGAGCCGCCATGTCAACTAATCCAAGTTTTGCTTTCACTGTTCCACGAGTTGACATTCAAATCTGGATAACTTGACTCAGTCGAATCTTTCCTACTCCTCCCTGTGACACCTTACCTTTCCCACCAGAGTACTCCTGGCTGTTCTCGGCGCCGTAGACTGTCTCTCAAACTAAGTGATATTAAAGCTAATTTAGTGCGGCTTCCGTTGTGGTGTCTGCGCTCACCGCTGGCTGTAGGCGAGGGGAGGGGCCTCTGGACTTGACATCAATAAACACCGCCACTCAGGGGGCATTAGAATTTTTCATTCATGCAAAACTTTAAAACCAATTCAGAATTGTTGCGAGCGAAAAAATTCCATTATGTCGCAACGACACATTGTATAGGGAGTTAGTTTTGGGAGGTGTTATTATATTAGGTTATTCCTCACAGGATGCAGTGAGGAAAGTATGTAAGCCTACGACTCTATCACGGGCATGAAATCAATAGAGAGTCCGAAATAAGACCATTTTGATTTAAAAGATACATTTCATCTATGAACGAAAAATATGTGTTCAATGGCGGGGAGGGTCAGTGACGTTTGGACGGCTCTTGCGCGCCCCCCGCCCTTGACTGTACGCCGAGCAGACAGAGTAAAATGACGTTGGAATCGTTCAAAACAGGGCTTGAGCAACAGCTTAACAGTATAGGGCAGCAATACTGTCTTCTGTGCAGTTTACTCATAGTGCACAAATACAATGCGGTGTAATTCAAACAAACAGTGAGGCTATCAAGGCAACATGTAACGCGTCGCTCCTGCCAGCCGCAATCAACAAGGAAACTTTACTCAAAAATGCTCTGTTTCATTTTTGCCAATAAAACCATCCAGTAGCTTCCTTCATACTCAAGGGGAGCTCTGTATCCTACAGTCGATAGTATCTCTAATTTATGAAGTCCAAATATCTGACCACATGGTGGCGCTGGTCCAGGGTCGGCTCCCTCCCCTCACGTAGATTCTATCTGATATTAATTTTAAGTATTGCACTGTATGTGCGCACGGTAGGAAAATTTGCATACCATTTTATGTGCGTACTTAAGGAAAACATTTACATCCAGTTCCGTGTAAAAGTATCGTCAATACACACATGGACACACTAGCGCTGTACTGGGACAGTCACAGAGCAGGGGCGTGGCCTGCCAAACATTGTCGTCAAATAGAAGAGGCGAGCAGTATTGCGATGCACTCGTTATTATGATATCAAGAAATATCATATACAATCTTTTCCCTCGCAGTCTTAGCTTGCTGTTTGCTTCATTTGTCTCCCAAAAGTCCCAATGAAATTTATCCTTTTGAAATAATTATCCAAGCACTAGGAGAACCGAGTACATGCTGACTAGTTGATGGTCTACACTGATCCCGGAGCTCGGTGAAAATGTACTCTCAATATTGAACCAAAACCAGAAGTTTAGTTTCAGTGCTGCAGAGGAGAGTTGGCTCTTCAGCGAACAGCACTAATCATTGTACATAAACAATCTCCAGTGTACATAGGGCTTTTCCTTAGTGTGCATAAGGCTTCCGCTCAATGTACATAGAAATTTGGCTCGATGTCCGAAAAATGTTTTCCTCGCTGCACTTAGAGCTTTTGTTGAGTCCATACACTAAAGTGACGTTATGATGCACTTAGAGCCTTCGTTTGAGTCACAGAGAGCTTTGGTTTATGTGAGCAGGACAGTTTCCTAGACAAATATGCCTCGCGTCCCGTGTTGAGTGAGATTGAAGAGGCAACCTCTCCACTGAAGCCATGCAACTAACAGCTATCTCAAACAGATATCTCTAACAGCTATCTCAAACAGCTATCTCAAACAGCTATCTCAAACAGATATCTCAAACAGATATCTCTAACACTCACATGCGATTAGCTGGGCATCAAGCGCAGTCGCTGTGACCCAATTCCCAGACTGGTAATTTATAATAGGTTTTAGAGCAATTCTCTCGTTGTTGACAAAATTCATACACTAACTTGAATTAACCTGACAATTTTTTCTTAAGGAAGCCTTTTGCTTCAATTCCAATTCCAACTATTCTCTGTCCTACGATTCCCAGTCTGACCTTACATTTTCAACAAATGAACCGAGCTACGCATGATGATGCTACAGTGCATGCATAGAATCAAATTTCATATCGAGATGAAACAAAGCATCCTAATTCTCCAGAATTATTTTATTAAATATGAAACGGAGAAGATTATTTGCGATTCGTGAAAACGAAACCCATCCTAATACCTTTCGTATGGAGCCATTTTCGTGTACGAATTTTGAATTATATCCTAAAGGTGGGTGAGTAGATTATATGTGATCGACTTTTGATCATGACTGCCAAACGTACGTTGTACGATGTCGTACATGTGTACGATATCACGCAATTGCTGACTCAGACATCCGTAAGGAACACTGACATAAAGTCACATCTGCCTCATCAAAGCAAGCGTATACAATGTATCAAAAGCAATATGACAATTTACTTTGAGTATTGTTTGCCTTGAAAGCGTTCCTTTGTACAAGTGCTGTCAAATAAGCTGTCATCAACGATTAGGCAGCCGATGAAACATGAAACTTTGATTAATGCTGAATCTTTTTATTACATTCTGATCGCTACTCACACGCCGTGCAAAGGAATCAGTGGGATGGTCATTCCCCTCACAATAATGCCACTTGTGATGGCGACCAAACGTCGACATAATTCATTGGTGCCTGATTTGGGAAATAGACCCGGCTGAGACAGCGTCAAGGCGGCGAAGAAACGAGGAAGGCGTGTAAGTCAACAGCGCATACTTCAAATACAAACAAGGGTTGATGAAGCCTGGAATGAAGACGTGAGTTTGCTATTCTGAGTGGATAGGTGATCTGATTGAGGTGCCAAGGATGTTGTTGTATCCATGTCAAAGTAAAGCAAACGTTTTACATTCAAAGCAGTTAATACTTGCTTTCAACCTTGGTGCCAGAAACGTTTAATATGTCAACCTGCAACGGTGTCTACACAAATTAGCATTACTGGCCTAATTCAAGAATATATTAGTCGTTGCTGATGTTGATTAATTTTTCATTAGTGTTCTGCTTGAATCTCACTGTCGTTGGAGCTGCTTGAATCTCACTGTCGTTGGAGCTGCTTAGAAAGTATGATAATAATGTAATACCACTGCCACGTTCTATGAGATAAATGTTTTCTCGTCTTCTTTCACTCTGTTCCATACGGCGCACAGTTCTGCCCATATGTTGTAGAGGTAATAATTCTTGTTGTTCACTCAAGCGTGCTCTGGAGCGTCATCGCAATAATTTAACACGGCTTAGTTAACAATGGGTTAAGGGGTATTGGCGCACATTTCATTTTGCGATAAAGTTAGTATTAAGTACGGCTTTATTTTATTATAGATTCACTGATTTACCCTATGAAAATGACCTTACTTCAAACTAATTTTGTCGTGTTCCTCTCTGTACGCAGGCCTCAGTATATTGTTATTGTATGAACAACTTCCAAACTAATTATTTAGCGACAAGCAATAATGTTAGAAAAAAAGCATAATCGATTTGAGCCTGCGAAAATGTATGAATAAAATTTCAGAATAATGTATTCTGTGCGTAGTATTTAATTTGTGTTTGTTTTTATGTGATTCAATGTAAAAAATATAATGAACCTGGAAAGTAGTGAAGACAAATCCATATTTTGAAACCTGAGTAATCAGATGAAATTTACTTCCTCAGAATTTGTTGCACAAACTGGATCGATGATCCTTGAGAAATGAACGGCATCATAAACTACAGAATAAAACAGTTCAATAAAATTCCAGTTCTTTGCTCCCGCGATTAAATGATAAAAACATAAGTTCTAACATCAACGACCAAAACAGTGAGGCACTACAGGACGCGCCGAACCCTTCGATGCTAAACAAATAAGCAAGATTCAACTCAATTATGTCAGTATACAATACAAAGTGACCGGTTTGCAAGACCAACTTTTGTCCCACTCAGCCCTCTGCAAAGCAAAAGTGAAAAATGATCAATGATGAGCCGCTGCAGTCACCATCTTTGAAGGTGGCGGACTGCCAACATCAACGATAAGCCGCTGTAGTCACCATCTTTGAAGGTGGCGGACTGCCAACATCAATGATAAGCCGCTGAAGTCACCATCTTTGAAGGTGGCGGACTGCCAACATCAATGATAAGCCGCTGTAGTCACCATCTTTGAAGGTGGCGGACTGCCAACATCAATGATAAGCCGCTGTAGTCACCATCTTTGAAGGTGGCGAACTGCCAACATCAATGATAGGCCGCCGTAGTCACCATCTTTGAAGGTGGCGGACTGCCAACATCAATGATAAGCCGCTGTAGTCACCATCTTTGAAGGTGGCGGACTGCCAACAACAATGATAAGCCGCTGTAGTCACCATCTTTGAAGGTGGCCGACTGCCAAAATCTGAAAGAGCAAACCACCGGACAGGTATTGTTGATCGCCTCTTGCATTATTTCATGTGTTTACAAAATGTTAGGAGGTCGCAGTGCTTCAAATTCCCCTGCAAAACCTGTATCACGAGTGTCATGCAGCCCCGGCAGGTGCAGCCTCGGCAAGTGCAGCCTCGGCAGGTGCAGCCCCGGCAGGTGCAGCCCCGGCAGGTGCAGCCCCGGCAGGTGCAGCCTCGGCAGGTGCAGCCTCGCCAAGTGCAGCCTCGGCAGGAACCCACAGTTAGAGGCGCTGGTGCCCCTCTTAGAGTGTAGAATTTCTTGCCTTTGCATCTTCCACCTTTTCTTGTCAGTTTTAATCTAAAATCATTCACTGTTCCTGATTGATTTTGCATATGATGATACAAAGCGCTGCTCCCTGTGTCATTTTTGTTCACAGGATTGAGATGCTCCTATATTTTTCGAATTGATGTGCGACTGATGAGACACCATGCTACATCAAAAACGTACGAATGTGCCATATCTTAATAACTTCTGATTGCGGTGTGTAACTGCGGTCCTTATATGCATTCAGAAGAAGACACGTGAATATTGATCTTCCATTATTCTTGAAGATATTCGTGACGGCAAGCTCCAAACAATCCTGGAAGCAGAACCAACGCCTCAATTCTATCTTATCGTGTTTGCCTGAATGAGTGATCTAAACTGTTATGATGATACGTCAGATCATTATCTCAGACTTTCCAGGAGCTACGTCATGATTTTTGGAAGAGATGCATAGTGTTGAGTTACACACGTCCTGTTCCTGAAATTGAGTGAGTGAAGTATTCCAATGTTTTTTTTTCTAGTGTGAGGCGCCTAAACGCTCTACTACTTGAAGGGATACAGCACTGCTGCTTTACAGTGTTTCCTCGTAGAGCTGCGTCAGGCAGGGCTTTCATACTAATTTAAGAAGTACGTGAAAGCCGCTTGAGCAGGAGAGCCCCCTGAGCCCGCTTTGCTGAAGCAGACGCTACCATAGGACAAGCTGTAAGATACTTGTAGTCCACTCTTTTCTAGTTCTTCTTTTGCCATCATCCTAGTGTTTTACTTATACGTAGTGCTAATACTAGAGAGCTTCAGCTATTTCTTAAATCAACATAATCTGACATTTCAAAAGATTGTTAAATTAATAAATCCATTTATTATGCCTATCAGATAGGCAATGAGTCTATGTAGTCTGTTCTGTAACAATTACTTTGATAATGTCTGCTAAGGTGTTGTGGTTGATACCCTGAAGAAAATGTGCCAAAACCCTTTTGAAATGGTACAGCCTTAGAACTCTCGCAACCAATCGCATCTAATTCTGGCACCTTCGTTGCACACTTTTGCACATAGTAGACATTGTAAACAATAACTTGTACAGCTTTCCCAAAACACTTAGTACGTTTTATTATTTAACCCTGATTCCATAATTCTAAATAGCGAAAATGTTAACTCGACCACATGAACTGATTTTTTTTAATTCTTCAAAGGGATATAAATAAAATTCATTTGCTATGTTTTGAGATATTGATTGTCTGAGTATTCCATAAATTATCTCCCTTCCATTCTATTCGGTCATGTAATTACTTATGTGGTTCAACCAATAATTGTGATCATTCATTTCAGCCAATCACAATGAAAATAAAAACGCCCTGGGGTCGTCAGCTCAAAAACGCGTTGTAAGCGTTCCTTTGTAGAAGTGCTATCAAATAAGCTGTTATCAACGATCAACGTCAGCTCAAAAACACGTATTTGGATATATATTTAGCAGCAGTAGATATTATTTCCTCATTGCTGCCCTTTGGCATCAAACAATAATGATGCTAACAGTTAGGCTTGCTCCAAAGACACTAACCAATGTGCTTGCTTGGTCTGGTGACCACCTGGCGGTCGTACCCATCAAATGTTGGAGCAAACTCCAGTGCTCTGAAAGACCTCCTGACCACCTGGAAATAAAATTCAATAGACCAGTAGATGTAGTTCTCTGAGCATCCAAAGACCTGTTTCAACACTTTTTGATTTCGATAATATTCTCTATCTCAAATAACATTTCTACGGTAAAAAAAATCGTAAACATTTATAAGGAAAATATATTTCTAAATAGAATATAAGGAACCGAGCCTGATCATAATGCAGAGGCCTCACCTATGCCTCATTCGTGATCGAACTAGTTCTTTGTGATACTTTTTTATTTAATTTATCTATTAATTTAGAAAAAAATCAATATACCATTTCTGAACCACTCTGGAAAAAGTATAAGATTTATTAACTCAGAGATCATCCCAGATGATTCATAATTGAGTCAGAGGGCCTTCGAGATCTTCAGAGCGATTTACCACAGTGTTCAGGGAAAATTTACTTTTCTGGTGTGTTCAGGGACAATTTAATTTTCCGGCATGTTCGCAATTACTTGCTTCGTAGATCACTGAGCTCTACCACCAGTCACGGCTTATACGACAGTTTTGTTTTTTCAAGAATCTCCCTGCATTGTTAGTCACCACGTGCCATCTGCCCACTCAAACAATGCCGCACAACACTCTCGCGGCAGAAATGAGGCAGATGGTTGACTACACTCCCAGTACAGATGCAAATACAATACGACGCAAGGTCGACTCCCCAAGCAGGACGGTGGCTGACAGCAAGACACACCTCACACTCCTATCATGCAGTCACACACTTACCAAAACTTTTCTCTATAGAGCAAAATGGTCCGGCCAGGACCCCGCAACACCCACTTCAGGTGAAGTGTGGGATCTGAGATCAATGTCAGCAGCAAGTCCCAACAACTTTCACCGGGTTACCCCTGCTGCATCATAATTGCCGGGCCCTCCTCGACCCACGTCCATCCAGTTTCTCAACGAGACGCCAAGAGCGGGAAAGCGCATAATGGCCGCGCCAAACTTAATCTATTCACAATCATTCATGCTCTCATGCTTTCATTCCCTTTACATCACCCTTCAAACCAAAATTTCTATCATCCATTCTCACCATGTGTCCGACCACCTCAGAACACGTGAATATACTTTGACTCCCAACTTCCTCACCAACCCTGTTCTAATTCGACGTCATTGATCCCATCCCTCAGCATCACTCTGGCCAAGCCTTTCAAACAGGTGAACTCATGACCAATTCAAACTTCTCGTTTTCGCTTTCGCCCCTCCCTACCCCCAGCTCCGCCCCGTGGAGCCAGTTGGGACAACTACCCGCTCATATAACCCTCTGCTTCCGTACCCAACCTCCTATAGATCATTACACTTTTCAGTACACTTGACTCTTTACACCCTTCTTTCAATCACGGAATTCACCTCAGTTTCCAAAATATTGAAGATCGATACAAATCGTCGTTTCTTGAAATATTTGAAACAGACACTGATCGTTGTTTAAAATATGCATTTCTAGAAACGCTAACAATGAAAGCCTCAGAAAAATACTTCTCTAAATACAACGGTTCTGATGTGGAGTTGTAATTTACTTTAGGCGCTGCTCGTTCGCTTTCTGCTATTGCACTCGGTATTCGTGCTGAAAGTTGTACATATAAGCGCCTCCCCTGCCCTCATAGAGCACCGCAAGCTGATATTTGTTCGCCCGCAGTGTCAACACTTCAAATGGAAAAATTACTTTTCACCACAAGTGGATGTCACTGAAATAGTTATGTTTGAATATAATTTATTCTCCCGTTGTTATTTAAGGTGAATGATTTTACCTCATGTCAATGTCCACCATGTGGATGTTTTAGAACCTAGCCCCGTTGTTTCTCTTGAGGAACCTGAAGTGACCGTTTCTTCTCGAACCGTTTATATTCTGAATATATTGAGAGCTGAGAGCAAGCTGAATCAACATGGCAGTCATTTTGAGTTGTTTGTCTTTTTGAAATTATCTGCTATAAAAAAGCTTGAAAAGATCTCAGGTCGCCATGCAAGTGTCTTACGCCCCTCAGCTGTTGATGATGTGTAAGCCTCCTTAGTTGAGTTGGTTCCTCACGCGCTGTTGTGTGTAGCTTGCAACACCCCACTGCCCGAACCCGCTAACCCCTGCTATAGGTTTACCTGACAGAAGCGTGTAGTGATCTTAGCCTCCCATATTAATCCAACCTTAATCTAAAGCTACAAAGTGCGCGTGATTTAATCGAAATCGTACATTTTTTCATTGAGTTACAGGGATTTATCCAATGAGTTGCATTCCAACCTAAATCTTCAGAGTAACCTTGAGGACTAGAGTGAACTTCAGTATTGTTTTGCTACTTATAGCTTTACGATAACAGTTAATGAAATTATGCATATCACAAAGTTACCGTGGACTTGGTGTGTCTATCGTGCTCAGGTGTGCTTTCGGTATTGTTCACTTGCCAACTCTGTACGTAAGGGCATGTTGGCGTCCACGGTGGCCCTCTTCACAGGAGCCAAAACTGAACCCCTGTGAGGCGCTCCCACGCCCCTTACATCTGCGCTCAAACTTCGCACCAGCGTTTTGATTATACCGAACCATACATCATCATACTCGTGTTCTGACATTTATTAATGGCGTATTGTACACCGAAGTGATACAACAATCGACTAATACACATCAGTTATTTTTCAGTAGGTTATTATTTTGGCAGGCTGTTCAAACCATACCATTTTTTGCCGTGATGATCAAAACAATTTGGCCTGATGAGGAAATGGATAATGTGTTGCAAGTACTCGATTCTATTCAAGAGCAATTGCATAGGTGAAATAAACGTCTTCTACTCTATATTTCAAACATTAAAAATAACCAAATTAAAACCTAGAAGAACACAACAAGATTAGTCAACCAAATCTTTTTAAAGTTATTATTATCGGTAATTCAAACATCTCATATCGCAAGAACCATTTCGAGTTAACGTAACCCTTGGACAGAAGAAATGTTGCTGCAAGGAAGAGTCGCACAGCCGCTGGGTCAGGATTGTTGGCAGGATTTGAGTAGTTTTGAGCCAAGGGTCTCTAGGAAGTGCCCCACTGCCACTCTCTCTATGAATATGTACGCCCTTGTCACTTTCTTTAGGACTGTTGTGATCCTTTGCCTCTCACGGCCAAGAGAACATCATGATTACTAATATTATGATTATATTTAACATTATGGTTATAAATATTTCTATCATCAAATACGACATGCCACATCGTACCACTTGTAGATAATGATTTGTAACAGAATATTAAAAAACCAATAGTATCGAGTATTTCATTCCATCCCACGGGCGAAGCAATGCAAAGTTTTTAAAAGTGGAAGACTAAAGTGACGAGTGTTTAATTTCGCTTCACATAAAAAGATTTGCTAGACCTTTGACGGTAGAATACTAAGTATCGAGGGTTTGATTTGATTTGAACCTCATTTTCCGAGACCCTCAACGAGAATCATCGCACGCTCCTCCGTTGGGAACGATCGAGTGTTTGAACCCATCCCACAGTTGAAGATATGCTAAACTTTGACGGCAAAACCTTTTAATATCAATGTTTTATTCCATCCCACAGCAGAAGATATGCTAGATTTAGAAGGCAAAACCTTAAAATATCAAATGTTTTATTCCATCCCACAGCATATGACATACTAGATTATGAGGGCAAAACCTTTGAATATCAAATGTTTTATACCATCCCACAGCAGAAGATAGGATAGATTTTGACGGCAAAATCTTTGAATATCAAATGTTTTAATCCATCCCAGAGAAAATTTTTATTAGGTCTTGCACGACGGAAGACAAACAGTTGTGAGTGTTATTTAACATACTGCAAACCAAAATATGCTAGGCCTTTAACGTCAGTCCAATAAAGTAACGAGTGTTCCGTTCCATCTCGCAGACGGAGATCTGCTAGGCCTCTGAAGGTGGAATACTACAGGATCGAGTGTTATGTTCATTGCCACTGATGATCATATGCTAGATATTTAATGACAGAACACTCAGTATCGAGTGCTGTTTTCTAGCTCTTAGAAGAAGATATGCTAGGTCATTGACGTCAAAACACTGGGAAACGAGTGAGTTGATCCATCACACAGAAGAGCATATTCTAGGTGGTCAACGTTAAAACATTAGAGAAACTAATGTCTCAGTCCATCCCGCAGAAGAAGATACGCTAGGTCGTTAAAGGCAGAAACTATCAGTAACGAATGCCTCATTTCGTGCCAGAGATGATACGCTAGGTCTGTAGTAGTAGTAGTAGTTGCTTCCATGTTCCACCGGAGTCCCAACGCGAAGTTAATGCAGACTCCTCCATAGGGCGGTCACTAGGTCTGTAGCGGCGGAACACTGAAGTGACGAGGGTTATATTCTAGCCAGCAGGAGAAGACGTGACGAGACTTTGACGACGGAACACTGAAGCAACGAGTGATGGCATCATTGGTGCCGCCATTTCCAGTCAGGTAGGGGTTACCGGTCGGTGGAAACATTTAGGACGAGTTAGTAATTGTTTACGTGGGAATTTTTGGTATAAGCACTCAAGAGCCCCTCTCCGTTAGAGTTTGTTCTTCACCGTCATTGGATCTTTGATTTTCACCGGGTTTGGGTGACAGATGGCAAAGCTTTCCCCTTCAAAAGGA
>SDVV010033633.1:0-11276 GCA_016164225.1 Gammarus roeselii
TACACATATATATTTATGTATAAACATATATATAGCCTACCGTATCGAGTTCTGGGAAATATATAAAAAATAAGAGTGGTACATAGAATTATTGGTCTACTAAAAACCGAAAAAAAAAATATGAATGGGATCAAAACATGGTGGTGGCAGAACAATCTCTGTTATCTTGACCGCCCACCACAAGGGGAATAGCCGTTAAATCGAGCAGTGCCAGGAGTTCCCGGTTTATAACTATGTATGTATGTATGTATGTATGTATGTATAGACATACAGCTGTTCCCCCCTACTTAGGAGCGTGGCTAAGTTAGGCCGACACCGAGAGGGAAGGCGTCTAATCTTCCGCCACAAGACCGCCGTGTCCCTGCCACGGCTCGAGCTCGCGACATGCAGCACCAGAGGCTGACACTGCAGTCGGATACGCTAACCACTCGGCAACGGCGGCCTCAACTATTGCTCAGCACTATTAAACTCTATTCAACATAAAAAACACTTAACAAAAAAATAATCCAAACCGAATTCGCTGAGCAACACAAACATTTCTTTCTCAAGTCTGCAATTTCCCCGTCGCGCAACACAAACGGTGTTGGGGCGTATTTTATGCCTAGAGCCTCTTCCTTCCTTCAGAGGTGGTCCCCCGGGGACATTTATCGCCAGACGAGTACAAAGTTGCCGCATGTGAAGGATGATGCCGTCATTCGAGCAAACATTTCTGCTATGTTTACATGGGGTTTTCTTAGAAATATTTATTTGGGAAGATTTCAAAATGTTGCAAATTTTATCCTGTAAAACTTGATCCGTGTCGTGGGTGGTTTGGCGGATAAATCTTTGCTATAAAAGTCAAAATTCGAGAGAAAATATCAGCATTATTGTTGCCTAAATACGAGTGTACCACTCAAACCCCTCGACCATCAAGCAACGGTCAAAAATTACACCACCGGTTGACTGAGCTCAAAATTGAAATTACATGTCTGGCCCTCACTTGCTCGGCTCCATCGAGTTTCCGCTATTTTTTAAGAAGCTATCGACTAATGCTGACCTTCAAAAAAAGTATCATAAGGTGACAGTTTCAGAGTTCGTGCGTTTCACAAATTCTACCATATTAACCAAATAAGCGTGATACTGAAAGCATATTTGATTATACAATTTGAGGTTCAAGGCAACATTATGAAAAATGTTGGAGAAAATGCAAAGTAGCATAAATAGCCCGGTTACAGTTATGCCTTTGTTAAATTAGATATGCTGCCCTCCACCAGATCAAAGATGCGATGGTAAAAACACCAAAATAAATCGTAATTTATCGGAGGAAATTTGACGTTGGTATTTGTCCTGGGAAATTTGTCGTAGAGTTTTGTTGTGGGTAATTGTCCTATGTACTTGTCATGGATAATTGACGTGGATATTTGCCGTGGACATTTATTGTGGGTAAGAGCATATGTAATTTGTCATGGGTAATTGTTGTGGGTATCGGCCATGTGTGATTGTCGCTGGTTATCAAATACTGACAGCAGTTTTCAGTGAAATTTGCCACACGTGCATGAGTTTCACATACGTGGAGTGTTGTGCCACTACACATCCAGCGATGTGTTGCTAGTATCATACGTACGCTGATGCTATCATTACACACTCTGAGCAGGGCAAGATCCGCCTGGTGGATGTCCCAGTCACACGTTGCTAATGTCGCTTCTCCTACCAATGCTGGCATGCGTAGAAAAATAGTCAATCTCCTCAATTCCCTTCACTCTCATTCTGTTTACAAAGTTGAATGTTCAGTCCTCATTTTCCCAGGTAATCATTTCCTCGAATTGGAACAATTACCTTTACTGCACTTTCATCTTTCACGTCAATGGTTTCCTCAAATTATTCATTGAACAGATCATACATGCGATAACCCTAATAGTGGTTGAGGCCCTAAAAGAAGGCATGGTTCTGAGCACTCGCTGGCTGCAGCCCTAACACAATGCATGGTTCTGAGCACTCGCTGGCGGCGGTGGAAGCCCTAACAGAAGGCATGGTTCTGAGCACTCGCTGGCTGCAGCCCTAACACAATGCATGGTTCTGAGCACTCGGTGGCTGCGGTGGAAGCCCTAACAGAAGGCATGGTTCTGAGCACTCGCCGGCTGCAGTGGAGGCCCTAACAAATTGCAAGGTTCTGAGCACTCGCTGGCTGCGGTGGAGGCCCTAACAGAATGCCTGGTTCTGAGCACTCGCTAGCTACGGTAGAGGCCCTAACAGAATGCCTGGTTCTGAGCACTCGCTGGCTGCGGTGTAGGCCCTAACAGAATGCATGGTTCTGAGCACTCACTAGCCGCGGTAGGAGGCCCTAACAGAAGGCATGGTTCTGAGCACACGCTGGCTGCAGCCCTAACAGAACGCATGGTTCTGAGCACACGCTGGCTGCGGTGGAGGTCTTAGGAGAAGGCATGGTTCTGAGCACTCGCTGGCTTCAGTGGAGGCCCTAACAGAAGGCATGGTTCTGAGCACTTGATAGCTGCAGCCCTAACACAATGCATGGTTCTGAGCACTCGCTGGCTGCGGTGGAGGCCCTAACAGAATGCATGGTTCTGAGCACTCGCTGGCTGCGGTGGAGGCCCTAACAGAATGCATGGTTCTGAGCAATCGCTGGCTGCGGTGGAGGCCTTAGGAGAAGGCATGGTTCTGAGCACTCGCTGGCTGCAGTGGAGCCCCTAACAGAATGCATGGTTCTGAGCACTCGCTAGCTGCGGTGGAGGCCCTAACAGAATGCATGGTTCTGAGCACTCCCTGGCTGCGGTGGAGGCCCTGACAGAATGCATGGTTCTGAGCACTCACTGGCTGCGGTGGAGGTCTTAGGAGAAGGCATGGTTCTGAGCACTCGCTGGCTGCATTGGAGGCCCTAACAGAAGGCATGGTTCTGAGCACTCGCTGGCTGCAGCCCTAACACAATGCATGGTTCTGAGCACTCGCCGGCTGTGATGGAGGCCCTAACAGAATGCATGGTTCTAAGCACTCTCTGTCTGCGGTGGGATGCTTTTTTTAAGCATTTTGGTGGTTGGGTTTTATTGCTTCGGGTAACAGACGAGCCTCTGTTAGATCGGGGAAGACGGATCAGCTAGGGCGATTGGGAATAGTGACCCCCGCTCCTGCCGTGACTCCAATACGGTGATTGGTGAGTGGGAGAGATTGGGGGAACCGACAGAATCTGAATGGAGCAGTGTAGAATGTTCGACCCAGGGAATTAGTGTTGGTCCTTAATGCACCGGCAGAAGTCAAAGGCATTTGCGTGTTTACAGAACATTTTTGATTAAATCGGATATGATTGGATTTCTCTCAACTAACACATGTAGAGAGACACACTGATTGTTTTTTTTTCTATTAATAAAATGGTCCCGACAGGTATTGGAATGAGTTTAATTTCTTCATATCAATAAAATTGAAATATCACTCCATTTTTAAAGTATCAGTCCAATATTAAAACAACAGTTCAATTATTTCCCATTATATTTCGTGTACTTTATATTTGTATCTAATGGTAATTTTAATTTACAAAGACCTGGAAATTGGAAGAAAATGAGTTATAGTTTCTTTTAATATATTATTAAACCTTTTGTATTGAGATTGGGGTACAATAATGTATTCAAAGACACTTTAACCCATTTCTTTTCACTAGGACGAAAAACAATCAAGATTGAAATCAATTACAAATACTACAACACTTATTTTTTTCAGTCAGTATTCAAAATTAAACAGTGCATACCAATGCGGTAATTTTCAAAGAGTTTCACAGCTGGAGGCTTTCAAAGGCTCTGCCACAAAATCTACCAAAGCAGCCTCCCGCTGACCGATTAATAAGACTTAGAGGAACTTCGCTAGAAGAATCGTTCTCCTCGCTCAGAGGCTTAACAAGGTGATCATGCCTAGCGGCTTTCCAATGGAAGGCTGAGCGGCTTTCCGCATAAAAGCTTAGCGACTTTACGCTGAAAGTCTTAGTGGCTTTCCACTGGAGGTCTTAGCAGATCTGCTTCCTGATATCACTTGATCGCAGGTATATGAGAGGTGAACCCGGGCCCAGCTCTACGAGAGCGCCAGTGTTGGATATTTTGATCAACCCATGAAAGGTGAAATAAATAAATGTTCGTTCTGCGTATGCATTCATTCTTCCGTACTCTCGTTGACAACACGCCCTGAAGGAGCTATCAATCATTCTTTCTGCTTATAAATCATTCTTCCGTGCTCATGGTGCAACAGTCCCCGAAGGAACCATCGATCATTCGTTCTACACATAAATCATTATTCCGTACTCTTGGTGACAACAGGCCCTGAAGGAACTATCGATCATTCGTTCTGCTCATAAATCATTCTTCCGTTTTCTCGGTGACAACAGGCCCTGAAGGAACTATCAATCATTCGTTCTGCTTATAAATCATTCTTACGTTTTCTCGGTGACAACAGGCCCTGAAGGAACTATCGATCATTCGTTCTGCTTATAAATCATTCTTCCGTACTCTTGGTGATAACAGGCCCTGAAGGAACTATCGATCATTCGTTCTGCTTATAAATCATTTTTCCGTACTCTTGGTGATAACAGGATCTGAAGGAACCATCGATCATTCGTTCTGCATATAAATCGTTATTCCGTACTCTTGGTGACAACTGGTTCTGAAAGAACCATCGATCATTCGAAAATCCTACCTCCTCAAACTAACCTATTATTGGACATGTTGACCGATGAGGATTCCACTCTAGTCATCGCGAGAAGATTTTACTTCTCTGTGGCGCCCCGCTGCCTGTGGACAGGGTAACTAAGACTCAGGGGATTCATCATCCGTATCATAATAATGGAACAAAGTAATTAACTAGAGTAGAACACAGTAATGCAGCTGCTCACTTTCTACATAATGATAACACAATCACACGCTCCACACAGATGAACTTTTCGCGCTTCGTTTCTCACGTCTTTGCAAAAAGTTGTTTGCAAGGCTATTTTCTCAGAAACGAGACAAAATCTCCTATATCAAGAAAGTGTAGTTCGCGGGGGATGTCAACTCGAGCGTGTTCCTCAATCCATATCTCGCCGGTTCCCCCTTGTTTAGGGACAGAAAGCCATCGGGTCCATTCTCATTCATTCGCATCTGAGCAGGATACATTAATTAAGAATACCTGCAGAGTATTTTGTGCACATTTACCCGGGACGAAGTCGGACACAGTAATGGAGGATTTCATTTAAACACTTATTTTCACTCTGTTCTGAATACATAACCGCTCTTGCATGAAGCTGGGGAGCCGTTGCCCTTCCTGTGACCTAAGAAAAAGGTCTCTACCGTAAATCAGTAAAGGGATATTCGCTTGCATTTTAATGCAAAAATTCTCCTGCTGCGAATACGGACTGCGGGTACATGAAATCTGGCCTTTATTTGTCTGTGGACGAGGGAAAATGCAGGATTGGGTTTCGGTGTGGGAGGAATTGCTAAAAGGAAACGCGTGTGGGATATTAATGGTTTATTATAGATATTGGGAGTTACGTGTATATGGATACGTGTATGAATGCACAAGTGTAGGTATTTCAGAAATGATTGTGATATAGTTTGCTCCTGATACAAAAATTGAACATGTTCGATTTGATATTGATTTCATATTAAAGTGTATCAACCAAGATATGTTAGGATTGTACTTAACAAAGAATCAAACCTTGTGTTGTACGTGTAAAGAAATTGTTTGTAAGAGGGTTTAACAACATTAGTATTTAAACTTGGTCATGCTAACCTTTCACACATGCTGACGTTTCACTCACCTGACATGGGCAGGAACTCTACATTATTTAAACAAACTAAACCGCCCCGAGGAAACTAAATCCACTCCTACCATTAACTTTCACCCAACCCAGGAGGGGCTAGCAATTACTGGCGACGCTGTTCGGAGGAGGTAGCTGACCTTTGATAGCCGGGGAGAGGATCATACGAAGGAGTAAAGGGGAAGTTAGCAGCGTTTTGGAGGATGGATGAACCTGCAAGCTCTTTGGCGGCACTTAAACGTTGTCCAAAGCCTGTGCTTTTATCTCGTTATTGGCACAACAGGATCTGTTAACGAGTTCTACTGAAAGGTTTCCTCCTCCTCTAAATTACACTCGCAGCAACGAGTCTTTGCAGGATTGAACACAGAGTTGAAGGTTCTCCGATTTGCTTTTGAAAGAAACTCTTTCTAGTTCCCAAGGCCGAATTTTGAAGTGGCGCCCCGGGCCTGGAATGAATTCATCAACTGTTGCACGGAGATTGGACTGCGTGTTAAGAGCACAGCTGATTGGACTGAGTGCTGGGAGCACAGCCGATTGAATTGCGTGTTAAGAGCACAGCTGATGGCCAGAGTGTTAAGAGCACAGCTGATGGCCAGAGTGTTAAGAGCACAGCTGATTGGACTGAGTGCTGGGAGCACAGCCGATTGAATTGCGTGTTAAGAGCACAGCTGATGGCCAGAGTATTAAGAGCACAGCTGATGGCCAGAGTGTTAAGAGCACAGCTGATAGCCAGAGTGTTAAGAGCACAGCTGATGGCCAGAGTGTTAAGAGCACAGCTGATAGCCAGAGTGTTAAGATCACAGGTGATGACCAGAGTGTTAAGAGCACAGCCGATGGGCAGAGTGCTAAGAGCACAGCTGATAGCCAGAGTGCTAAGAGCACAGCTGATGGCCAGAGTGCTAAGAGCACAGCTGATGGCCAGAGTGTTAAGAGCACAGCTGATGGACAGAGTGCTAAGAGCACAGCTGATAGCCAGAGTGTTAAGAGCACAGCTGATGGCCAGAGTGCTAGGAGCACAGCTGATGGCCAGAGTGCTAAGAGCACAGCTGATGCCCAGAGTGCTAAGAGCACAGCTGATGAACAGAGTGCTAAGAGCACAGCTGATGGCCAGAGTGCTATGAGCACAGCTGATGGCCAGAGTGCTAGGAGCACAGCTGATGGCAAGTGTGCTAAGAGCACAGCTGATGGCCGGAGTGCTAAGAGCACAGCTGATGGCCAGAGTGCTAAGAGCACAGCTGATGGCCAGAGTGCTAAGAGCACAGCTGATGGCCAGAGTGCTAGCAGCACAGATGATGGCCAGAGTGTTATGAGCACAGCTAATGGCCAGAGTGTTAAGAGCACAGCTGATGGCCAGAGTGCTAAGAGCACAGCTGATGGCCAGAGTGTTAAGAGCACAGCTGATGGCCAGAGTGCTAAGAACTCAGCTGATGGCCAGTGTGCTAAGAGCACAGCTGATGGCCAGAGTGCTAAGAGCACAGCTGATGGCCAGAGTGCCAAGAGCACAGCTGATGGCCAGAGTGCTAAGAGCACAGCTGATGACCAGAGTGCTAAGAGCACAGCTGATGGCCAGAGTGCTAAGAGCACAGCTGATAGCCAGTGTGCTAAGAGCACAGCTGATGGCCAGAGTGCTAAGAGCACAGCTGATGGCCAGTGTGCTGAGAGCACAGCTGATAACCAGAGTGTTAAGAGCACAGCTGATGGACAGAGTGCTACGAGCACAGCTGATAGCCAGAGTGTTAAGAGCACAGCTGATGGTCAGAGTGCTAAGAGCACAGCTGATGGCCAGAGTGCTAGGAGCACAGCTGATGGCCAGAGTGCTACGAGCACAGCTGATGGCCAGAGTGCTAGGAGCACAGCTGATGGCCAGAGTGCTTAGAGCACAGCTGATGGCCAGAGTGTTAAGAGCACAGCTGATGGACAGAGTGCTATGAGCACAGCTGATAGCCAGAGTGCTAAGAGCACAGCTGATGCCCAGAGTGCTAAGAGCACAGCTGATGGACAGAGTGCTAAGAGCACAGCTGATGGACAGAGAGCTATGAGCACAGCTGATGGCCAGAGTGCTAGGAGCACAGCTGATGGCCAGTGTGCTAAGAGCACAGCTGATGGCCAGAGTGCTACGAGCACAGCTGATGGCCAGAGTGCTAAGAGCACAGCTGATAGTCAGAGTGCTAAGAGCACAGCTGATGACCAGAGTGTTGAGAGCACAGCTGATGGCCAGAGTGCTAAGAGCACAGCTGATAGCCAGTGTGCTAAGAGCACAGCTGATAGCCAGTGTGCTAAGAGCACAGCTGATGGCCAGTGTGCTAAGAGCACAACTGATGGCCAGAGTGCTAAGAGCACAGTTGATGGCCAGTGTGCTGAGAGCACAGCTGATAGCCAGAGTGTTAAGAGCATAGTTACTCGCCAGATCGTTGCGAGGTGGCGACCCGCGGTGGAAATACACGCAATGGCTGTGCGTGCGTGTGTTGTTTGGCGAGGAATAGGGAGTGTTGTAAAGGCCCAACTATTAAGGGTACTATGAGTGGGCGCAGTATTTTTTTTTTTCTGGAAACAAAATATGCGCACTCGCAAATTACCTTTTTGACAAACGTTTCGGTACGTTTTATAATAAAAGATAACTTCTCTCTGTACAGCAGTACAGAAACGGGCAAAGAACAGTTCGTTAAAAATGATGTGGTCATCGTAATGTTGTGGTCATAATAATGGTGAGGTCAACATAACGGTGTGATCATTATGATGATGGGGTCATGCTGGGATAGTCATCGGAATGATATATTCATTATTATTGTGTGGTCATCGCAATGGTGCTGTCGTTGTAATCTGTAAATTATCCCGATTGAGTGAGAGTGGATTTTTTTCAAATGTAACTTATATTTCAATGCATAATAATTGGGTTCGCAGGCTGCCGATGTCGCCGTTCTACCCAACGCTGCTCTATAAAGAGCAAGTGTGCATATTCTTAAGGACGGTAGGGAAACATATGATCTTCTGGGTTCAGGGGAAGCCGGATGAGCAAGGAAGGAGCGACTGGAGAAGAGTTACTCCGCTCCTGGGATGGTGTCTTAGTTTTACTGCCAACCCTCATGCAATATTCCAAATGGGAGAAGAATTTCAGTGCAATGGGTTTTATCGTTTATGCGATCCTGGGTGTAGACTCACATAGTCAAATGGGTTAGGTTGACCCTGGGGGTAGACTCACATAGTCATTAGTGTTTGGTTGATCCTTGGTGTAAACTCGCATAGTCAATTGTGTTAGATTGACCCTGGTGTAGACTCACAGTCAATTGGGTTAGCTTGACCCTGGGTGTAGACTCACATAGTCAATTAGGTTAGGTTGACCCGGGGTGTAGACTCACATAGTTATTAGAGTTAGATTGATCCTGGGTGTAGACTCACATAGTCAATTGGGTTAGGTTGACCCTGGATGTAGACTCACATAGTCAATTGTGTTAGGTTGACCCTGGGGGTAGACTCACATAGTCAATTGGGTTAGGTTGACCCTGAAGGTAGACTCACATAGTCAATTGGTTTAGCTTGACCCTGGGTGTAGACTCACATAGTCAAAAGTGTTAGGTTGATCCTGGGTGTAGACTCACATAGTCAATTGGGTTAGGTTGATCCTGGGTGTAGACTCACATAGTCAATTGGGTTAGGTTTACCCTGGGTGTAGACTCACAAAGTCAATTTGGTTAGGTTGACCCTGGGTGTAGACTCACATAGTCAATTGTGTTAGATTGACCCTGGGTGTAGACTCACACAGTCAATAGTGTTAGATTGATCCTGGGTGTTGACTCACCTAGCCAATTGCGTAAGGTTGACCCTGGGTGTAGACTCACATAGTCAATTGTGTTAAGATGATGCTGGGTGTAGAGTTACAAAGTCAATTGTGTTAGGTTGATGCTGGGTGTAGACTTACAAAGTCAATTGTGTTAAAATGATGCTGGGTATAGAGTTACAAAGTCAATTGTGTTAGGTTGATGCTGGATGTAGACTTACAAAGTCAATTGTGTTAGGTTATATGAATAATACATTCATATTTTTTGGGTCGTTCCAATGTTGTTTCAATTTGATGAAGGATTTGCATTCATCTGAGAATATTAAAGGTTATAAATAACTTTGACGTTTATCACTGTCGCGTTGCTGCGGAGACGTTGATGTAATTCACATTATAGTACACGGCTTGACTGGGTCATGTGCTATTTGTTGGTCATGACGCAGCACGTTGTCCATGTTTCTATGTAGTCATGTCAGATGTATTGCACACAGATGGTCACCCGGCTGTTCAGGGTTGATTGTCGGTACGGTCAATGGTATTTACATAAGTGAACGTCAACACAGCTTATACGCAGTGGGAACTGACATAGGTGAACGTAAACACAGCTTAGACGCAGTGGGAACTGACATGATTGAACGTCAACACAGCTTATACGCAGTAGGAACTGACATAAGTGAACGGCAACACAGCTTATTCGCAGTGGGAACTGACATAAGTGAACGTCAGCACAGCTTATACGCAGTGGGAACTGACATAAGTGAACGTCAACACAGCTTATACGCAGTGGAAACTGACATAAGTGAACGTAAACACAGCTTATACGCAGTGGGAACTGACATAAGTGAACGTCAACACAGCTTATACGCAGTGGGATCTGACATAAGTGAACGTGAACACAGCTTATACGCAGTGGGAACTGACATAAGTGAACGTAAACACAGCTTATACGCAGTGGGACCAGACATAAGTGAACGTCAACACAGCTTATACGCAGTGGGAACTGACATAAGTGAACGTAAACACAGCTTATACGCAGTGGGAACTGACATAAGTGAACGTCAACACAGCTTATACGCAGTGGGAACTGACATAAGTGAACGTAAACACAGCTCATACGCAGTGGGAACTGACATAAGTGAACGTCAACACAGCTTATACGCAGTGGGACCTGGAATTTAGGATGTTCCGAAAAGATTCTGCATTTCAGTTAGGAAATTGTTTCTATAAGCGAAGGCAATAATTCCCGCCCTTTTCTAAATCTCAATGTTTGAAATAACTGTTGGAGTAACCCATTGAGATTAATATAACCCCGCAACCGATCTCATCGTACAGGATCTTGCCGGACCATCTGGAGTGGTTCGTTACTCTTCGGCCAGGATCTTGCCAGACCACCTGGAGTGGTTCGTTACTCTTCGGCCAGGATCTTGCCAGACCACCTGGAGTAGTTCGTTACTCTTCGTCCAGGATCTTGCCAGACCACCTGGAGTAGTTCGTTACTCTTCGGCCAGGATCTTGCCAGACCACCTGGAGTAGTTCGTTACTCTTCGTCCAGGATCTTGCCAGACCACCTGGAGTAGTTCGTTACTCTTCGTCCAGGATCTTGCCAGACCACCTGGAGTAGTTCGTTACTCTTCGTTCAGGATCTTGCCAGACCACCTGGAGTAGTTCGTTACTCTTCGTCCAGGATCTTGCCAGACCACCTGGAGTAGTTCGTTACTCTTCGTCCAGGATCTT
>SDVV010033634.1:0-11275 GCA_016164225.1 Gammarus roeselii
ATATATGTAAATAACTATATATACATTAGACTATTTTCTCTCTGACCTTCCAAAAAGTGCCTGAGTTATCGCCAGTGGATGTTGGCTAGAAATAATGTTAGTTTAGGTAGCATATGATTAGTACATTTGATAAAATTAGCAATAAAAAACGAAATAACGGAATTAATTATATCAATTCCAAGCGGTTAAAAAGCATTGCCAGTTCCGAAAGGTTTTTGGAATGAGATATCATTTTGTTGCCTAGATATATCATATATTAAGCAAGGGAACGTAGGTTATATAACTGCCTGACAATTATAGAAACTATTTCCGCATGCAAATCCTGTCCTAGTTATAAGAAGCAATTCAACAACAAATAGACATCGTTTTCGCCTCATAAAACTATTAGACCGCCGTTTCCTTTCAGAGCTTTCCAACGTCCACTTTGCCGTCCACCTTCTCCCTCCCTCCCTCCCTCCCTCTTTACATCCTATCCCCTTCATCTTTCTCCCAGTCTCAACCATAATAAATCAGTGTCCAACAGTAGTGCGTGATATCTTAATTTGCCATCTCCCTCCCACTCTCTCCCCTACCTCCAAACACGACCCTCTCCCCCTTCCTCTGGATTGCCCAGCAGCCACCCGTCCTTCCCCTCCCTCTCCACCAACTTCTGATTTTGATATTCTACAACCGCTCCCTCACTGAGAGGCGTGTTTGCCTATCACCCTCAATATTCTACAAACCGCCCCATCACTGAGGAACGTGTTTGCCCATCACCTTCAATATTCTACAAGCCACCCCTCACTGAGTCGCGTGTTTGCCCATCACCCTCAATATTCTACAAACCACCCCTCACTGAGAAGCGTACGTGTTTGCCCATCAACCTGAATATTCTACAAACCACCCCTCACTGAGGAGCGTGTTTGCCCATCACCCTCAATATTCTACAAACCACCCCTCACTGAGGAGCGTGTTTGCCCGTCACCCCACATATGCTTATAGAGATAATTTTTCTTACACATAACAAAGTGAACACTCAATCAGTTTGTTGGTTAGAAATAGTTTTGTGCAACTTTTATACACATACATAGGATTAAGTACCTGCAACAAAATGTTTATTTAGATATACTTTTGCTGCTCTAGAATACTTTTGCAGGGTAAAATATTCAGTATCAACAAAGCAAACATCTATTGTACCAGATTCACAGTTATCTTGCAACGAGAAATAAATAATAAGTTGGGATTTTATATAAATAATGTGCACGGCTTTTCTTGCAAAACAAAAATGTATATGTTTTATGTTCATTACAGTTTATACTTGTTAAATGCTCATTATAGAGTGCGACAATCAATATAAAGAATTGGCTCATCAGGAATAGTTTCCCATTCTACAAATTTCTCGTTCCTAACTTCTTCATTTTTATCACTAAGCCATAATATAATAATACCGACAGCAGCACAGGACCTTTGAACCTCATCCGCCCTGAAAATGTGTGGATGAAATGTATATCAAATATACTGCTTATAACTCATGGTAGGAATAACATTAAACGACTCTTGAAGTTACCCCACTTCCATGTTGTGATCTCGTGTTCTTCCATCCATCAGCTGTAATTGTAATATTGATTATATTCTGTATTCCACTGAATTAGAAGAAGCAATAAAATACAACGTTAAATAGTAACATTTGGTAAAAAGAAAGCCACAGAAGGTCCATCGGTTTGGACGCGCTGTCATGCCCATTAAAGATGTTAAGACAAAGAGACGACGGGACCCTCCGACTTAGATTCAACCGTTCGGGCAAGGTAGCCACGCTGGCTCAAGGTTGAGAAGGGAGTCAGAGCTTCTATTTACAAATGTGTCAGGAGTCAGAGCTTCTATTTACAAATGTGTCAGGAGTCAGAGCTTCTATTTACTGTCCTTTGTAGTTTAGTGATTGAAGTATTATTGGCGGTCTTGGCTTTACACTCTTCCGGCCTAAACCTACCCTATATAATTCCGATAAATTGAGATAACTTATGTCCTTACGTCCTCCTCCTTCGTTCCAATTATAATAGCATAGCATCTGCTCGGCCTACCCTCAAGCACGGCATACGACACACAACTTGTGCGGCTTGCTGATACCCCGCGGAACAATACCTCTCATTATGGAGGCCTATGGAAGCCAATGGCATATAGCGGGAATCCTGTAAACATCGGCTCCTCATCTGATTGGAGAAAAGGGTGGGGGTGTGGTTATGCATGGGACAGTTGCGGGAAGAAACCTTTCTGGAGACACACCTTCATAATGATTTGGTGCTTTTTATGTTTGTTCGGAGCAATATTGGTCTATAGCTGTCCTGTAAGTTGAGTCTATATTTGTTACTCTATATCTTTGTTCTTCAGGTGTGGGTTGAATTTTGATGATATGTTTGACCCTCTTTTGTTTGATGGCTGTGCGAAATAGAGATAGGTATCGGTGACCACTCGCACTCAGGCTGCACTCCCACATATGATAGGGTGAGGAGGGCTCGATAGGGGCTCCTATTGTGATGGGGTCGACCTTAATCATCGGCTGTTCCAGTGTCAAGATGAGGGTCACTCAGAGGCTTCTGTTGTAGAGGTTGTAACAAACCCAAGGGGGTGGAACAAACATCCCTGGAAATCAGGAGATGTTATTTCAATGAACAACCCTTAACTCTCATGTATGGGTATAGGAGAGAGGTATGTCACAGAACCTGTTTAAATGATAGAACTTTGGCTAATTGAAGAGAATGCTGAAGCAATTGCGCGAAGGCTGGCAAAGATTTACAGTTGGCATGTTTCCCATCCTATCAATTACAAAGGAACCTTATTCAAAGACATCCTTATAATTTAAACACCACAGTCTACTGGCTTGATATATGTTGAGCAAGAGACACGTGAACTAATGCATGCACGGCACTTGGTTTTGAAGGCGACAATAATGAGGCACTTTGACCCCAGGCCCTTTTGAAGTGAGCAGGTTGGCTCTATAGAAAAAGCACATTTGAACTCTAAGTGGAGGAAAAATCAATAAATATGTCAACGTGCATTGCGTTCATTAACATCGAAACGCATCGACTGGCGATCATCGCCATGGATCGACGGGAAACCATCGCAACGCATCGACTGGCAATCATCGCAACGCATCGACTGGCGATCATCACAATGCATCGACTGGCGATCCTCGCCACGGATCGAGAACAATGAGAAGGCCGTAGATGCTGTATTGTGCTGGACAAGGTTTACAGTCACAACTGTACAATAATAATGCATCGAAGAACTGCGAGTAAAGCCTAGCATTTTAAGTATCGTTCACCATCATAGTGCAGTCGTGATCTGTAATATGAGGCCAATTTCAAACGTCCATGTGCATGAAGGGAATCCTGTGCGAGCTCAGGGTCGATCATTTTATATTACGAAGTTCATCTATGGGCCAGTGTACTAGTAACAGGATCAACGGTCGCGTGACAAACATTTCAATAGACGCCGTATA
This sequence comes from Gammarus roeselii, assembly GCA_016164225.1. Classification (NCBI taxonomy): domain Eukaryota; kingdom Metazoa; phylum Arthropoda; class Malacostraca; order Amphipoda; family Gammaridae; genus Gammarus; species Gammarus roeselii. The sequence goes on from SDVV010033634.1 coordinate 3,476, forward strand.
TCGGGCAACCATCTCAATCGGTAGGACCAGGGACCAGATAGGTGCCTTTATGATCCCTGGTTACTACCATCGAAGGGCCCGGCTGAGTGCCGAAGTCCCTCTGGCGGTCCCTTGCATAACATTTGCGAAAAATTGTGCCTTGTTAATGAAATGAGACGCAAGCTGTTCAGGTGTCCTAAAGTGTTTTATGCATGCGCGTGTTTATCGTTTTTATTCATTAGGCGGGAAAGTTTTGTCGAGCAGATGATGAAGAAGACAAGTGATGTGCCTCGTGCGTTGGTCACTTGTGGGTAAGATGATGTAGATGACAAGTGATGTGCCTCGTGCGTTGGTCACTTGTGGGTAAGATGATGAAGAAGACAAGTGATGCGTCTCGTGCGTTGGTCACTTGTGGGTAAGATGATGTAGAAGACAAGTGATGCGCCTCGTGCGCTGGTCACTTGTGGGTAAGATGATGAAGAAAACAAGTGATGCGTCTCGTGCGTTGGTCACTTGTGGGTAAGATGATGTAGAAGACAAGTGATGTGCCTTGTGCGCTGGTCACTTGTGGGTAAGATGATGTAGAAGACAAGTGATGCGTCTCGTCGTTGGTCACTTGTGGATAAGATGATGTAGGAGACAAGTGATGCATCTCGTCGTTGATCACTTGTGGGTAAGATGATGTAAAAAACAAGTGATGCGTCTCGTCGTTGGTCACTTGTGGGTAAGATGATGTAAAAAACAAGTGATGCGTCTCGTCGTTGGTCACTTGTGGGTAACGTTGTAATATCTATTCATCTTCAAGCATGCATTGTTCAAAGATGTTATCTGGTGTTTTTCAGATTGCATTACTCCTTCTGAAATGTTCGCTCGCATGCGTTTTCTAAGACTGTAATGCCATGAGACATCGCGTTTCTCTGAGCCTCCAATGAGAGACATAGTACTGCTTGTCTCCTCACATTTATCCAAGCATCCAATGCCAGGATACACTGTTCCACTTGTGTTTCTCCCATCCTTCGGTGCCTGCCGTCCCACATAGCTTCCATCGGCCCCAGCATTCATCACCCCGTTTCACACAGATGTTTTGTCCGTCAGCCGCCTCGGGGGAGTGTCGCTGATCCCCTTAGCTACAAAGGCCGCTACCGTCAAAGCCGCTAAACGAGCCGAGAACAGTGACAATACATCGGTGAAGATGTTAGAGGATGGTCCCACCAAGGCGTGCCGAGCTTGACGTGTACACTGAAAGAGACGGACTTGTAATGCCTTACAACGGCGCTTGGTGAGCGGAGGCGAGTGGAGCTAAGACCCACCTCCCCCGTCAGCTCTGTTGGGCACGATACTGTGAATAGATACTTATTTCCATTACATTGTCCAGGTTTAGTTCATGGGAGTTGGAAAATGTATTGAAAATGTATTAGATACACTATCGTGCCCAACAATACTCAGGGATGTGTGTGCGGGGTATAGAGATGTTCCTAGGTAGGTTAGAAAAGATGACTAACAGAGTCGTGAAAAGACGTAACGTGTGCAGTACGTGGATAAAATGCTTATTTTTACTGCTTTTCAAGAGGAATCATAGTGCTGGATGTGATTTAATATTTTGCTACAAGTTTATTATATGTAAATATTATCCACATCTCAACCAATGCACCTTTCTGCGCTACCCCGCTCTGTAATTATTCTCACCCGTGCTTGGCCAACCTCACATCCCACATATTCTTCAATGCATCACCGTCCAAGACTAATACTTCTCTTACTGCGCTTCAAGGCATCACCGTCCAAGACTAATACTTCTCTTACTGCGCTTTGTCGCATGATTAACGCATGGAACGCGGGACCTTGGCTTCACCAGCGCAGCGCATCCAACGTGCTGCGGACGCGCCTCGACATGCCTCCTGCCACAAAGGGTCCTCAGTGTCGGTGTCCTGTGATCCTGGCCGCCAGCGACGGGTCATCCTTCAGGCCTGACTCGAGGATCTGACTCCTGGATGCTCAAAGAGCAAGTGTGTCCCCAGCTAAAAATTAGAAGATGGAATACCTTGCTTTAACTTAATGGATATTAACACCAGTTGGAGGTTTTCAGCTTTCAATTGTATCCAAGATGGAGCAACTCCTCAGTTCTTTGGTTGCCTCGTATGTGATGGCAAGCACTGTCGTTTAGATCAACCGATTACACCAACTGAAAAATGTGTAATGCCGCTTATCGCTGCTTACAAATGCCTACAATAGCACTTATAGGTAGATCGATAAGGTCACCACCGTCTACAAAGGCCCGAAATAGCACTCAAAGTAGATCGTAAGGTCACCGCCGTCTACGAGTGGCCACAATTGCACTTATGCTGTATAAGTTGGTTCTGAGATTGTGTAGAAGAAAGTGGCCCTTGAAACAGTTCAAACAGACGAATTCTTGGTATATATTATTCTCCTATCATTAAAACATTAACGTCTATAAATTAAGGGTGGTTTATCGTCGTTAACACCCATGGAAGGTTTGCCGACCAATCCCGTAAGATGGGTTGAATCATGATCAAGAAATAATTTTGTTTTCTTGCAGGACATTCAACTCAGCTTTAGCCAAATTGCAATATTCTCTGCCTCGTTATTATTATTCTTCCGTTCGTTACCAAGCCTTTCACTTTCTCCCCGCCACCGGGAAGCTAAGAAGCCCACAGAATTTTTTCTAAATTTTTTGGTGCGCTAATTACTTGTTCCCCGGAGTCTGCGCCGACCGGAAAATTGCCCGTGGAAGCGTGTTAGGAACATGACGGCAGGGTGGACAGGAGTTGGGGATGTGTGTGGGGCCTTAGAAGCGTGTTAGGGACATGACGGTCAGGTGGGCAGTAGCCGAGGGGGGGGGGCAAAAAGTGTGCAAAGGGAGACTTGGCAAGGGAGGGATATAGAGGATCAGGGACGGGATAGGATGTAGAGACGTATGGTTACGGAATGAGAACTTTAACGAACCAAAGTAACGGACAGGTGACATTAGAAAAAGCATTGCATCAATGCAAATAATTAAGTGGAAGAATCAGGATGCTAAATAACTGTCTGAATTACCATCATGATTCCAGTTTGTCCACAGCAACTAAGTGTTAATCAAAAGATGCAACTATTGAAAACCTTTTATCGACTGTTGAATAATGCCAAAGAGAGGAAAAAGAGTAGAATAATATTATTTGATGGGAAATTGTTTCTGAATTGGGTAGCGTGGGCTACCCTTACTTCTGGGATACCCTTGCTTCACTTCAAGGAAACTATTGCCTTTAGAGATCCCATAGCTTCAAGAAATCTACTACTTCCCGTCTGGGATACCATTCTTCTCTTCAGGGATACCCTTACTATAAGGATACCCTTGATTAATGGATACCCTTGCTCGGGGTTACCCACCCTCGCGGAGAACCCCATACCCTAGGGTTACCCTTGCACTTTGCCCAGGGATGCCTTTGCCCAGGTACACCTTTGCTCAGGGATAGATACCATTTTACATGGATACCCATGCTCTGGGTCAACCATGCTGAGGGATACCCTGGGTCGAGGGCACCATTGATCGGGGTATCCTTCTTATAGGGAAACCTTTGCTTCTGAGATATATTTGATGATGGGTGCGCTTGCTTAGGCCTAGCAAGGAACCCCTCTCTCGGGAATATATATTCTTCAGAAATACCTCTTGCTGCAAGGATAACCTTGCTTCGGGATGCCTTGTACTGTAGGGATACCCTTACTTCGGAAATACCTCTGCTGTAGGAAAACTGTGCTTCAAGGATGCCCTGGATTCAGGAATATCCTTACTGCACAGATACTTTACTGCAGAAATAGCTTTCTTTCAAGGATGAACTGTCTTCAGAGATACCTTTACATCAGGGATCCCTTTGCTAGAAGGATGACCTCTCGTTAGGAATGTCGTTGCTTCAGTGATTCGATTTAAGTTGCAACTTGAAATATAAGCAAATAATCGGTAAATATTATGGACCTAAATGACACATATATGGATAATATTTTCATATCATAAAATAATCCTTAAGTACGGATAAAGTTAAATAGAATTTGAATTCATCATATTCAATACAATATTTTTTATACATCAGTTTTTTTACCACAATCTAAGTTCACAGCCACCTTTATCTCTTGCTCCTACACCAGTTATTGATCTGTGTGCACTCGGACGACTCCTTTCACTAGCTCTCCTCTCTTCGCCATCCTAAGGCAATCTCCCTCGCTTCAACACCTCTCCTGCACACAGCCCAATATCCTACGGGTATAATCCTCGCCTAAACCAAATCTGAGCCAGGGCTGAGCCTGGCCTAAGCCATCCTCGCCACCATTGAGCCACTCAAGCCACCACCAATTAATCCGGATCAATTCATTGACCCTCGGCTAGGGATCCGGCTATCCTCGGATCCAGTGAGCTGAAAAACTCCACATCCGGCAAGGAATACTTCCACGTGTCGATCAAACATCAAACCACTTCAAAAAAATGCTTAGTAAGTTTTCGATCTCTCTGCATCGCGATGCATTACCCCATTCTCTTTCGACGTCGCGATTAAAGGAGTCATTTTTTATTTTCCCTTTCTCGGATAAGCAGTTATGATATCAACATTTGAAACAAGAGTCTAGATTCGTATGATCATTATCACTCGATCAGGATCGTCTTGGCCCCTTCTCGGTGTTATAGACATGATTCGTATCACCTCAGGTGTTGATCCGTGGCCACAATTACCCATCATTGGTGAATGAATGGGCCACTGAGACGGCGTAAAAACACGCTTATGTTGCGAATGTTATGGTATCTCCGTCTGAACGTTTTAAATCATTATATTTATACCACGTGTTGAAACGAATGACTGAGGCAAACAATTGCTTGAACAAAGGTCAAAAAAAGCATACGCCTAATAAATCACCAGCTCTCACTTATTCTCTTACCCATTAACTTATCCGTGTCGACACGCATGGTATCATGCGAATATACCATCTCTTCCTATAATCAATAGACCCCTAATCAATAATTTCACTTCTGTCGCCTTAATCAAATTTTTTTTTCCTTCCCTAACAACTCATTGACTGTGTTTATAATCCCTTGTTTAATTGCTCTATCGCTAGTCAAACAGTCAAACACTACGCCGCATTCAACAACGCTTTATCCCTTATCTCTGCTTTGGATTCCATTCAAAAGCATCCTGCTAAACTTCCTGGGACTCAGCTTCATCGGCCCGGTGATGGTATGATAAATAACCTCCACGACGCTGCTGGCTCAATGAAGATCGATAAAGTCTTCGGTTGTTGCACTGCTCTAAAATCATCAAGAGGAAACTATCCAAAATCTCCCTGTAATCATTCCAAAATTATCAACAACGGTCTCATTCTGGCACGTGACGGTTAGTACCGTTTTTTTAGAGGCCCGATTCAGGTCTTCAACTCACTGCATGCGACGTTAGCGCCCTCTGTTGCCGTGTAAACAAACCAATCCGCCGCCAGCCGCACTGTTATCAGCTCTCTGGCAAACAAGGCGCGTATGGAACCTCCCATGAGGACACAATGAGGGCAGATGTCTATCTTGGAACACACTCTCTACCATTCCCGGTCCTATTGGATGTTCCTGAGAACCACAGCATGGTGCCGGGAGATGGTCCCATCGTAATAATTCACTGGTGCTCACTAGTACATAACTAGTACCTCTATACTGTGGTATGACGTAAGCTGTAGGGAAGCGCTATGAGCTATCTGGCGTCCTTATAAGCTATCTGGCGTCCTTATAAGCTATCTGGCGTCCTTATAAGCTATCTGGCGTCGTTATAAACTATTTGGCGTCGTTATAAGCTATCTGGCATCGTTATAAGCGATATGGCATCGTTATAAGCTATCTGGTATCGTTATAAGCTATCTGGCATCGTCATAAGCTATCTGGCATCGTTATAAACTATCTGGCATCGTTATAAGATATCTGGCATCGTTATAAGCTATCTGGTATCGTTATAAGATATCTGGCATCGTCATAAGCTATCTGGCATCGTTATAAACTATCTGGCATCGTTATAAGCTATCTGGCATCGTTATAAGCTATTTGACATCGTCATAAGCTATCTGGCATCGTTAAAAGCTATCTGGCATCGTTATAAGATATCTGGCATCGTTTTAAACTATTTGGCATCGTCATAAGCTATCGAAAATCGTTTTAAGCTATCTGGTCTCGTTATAAGCTACTTGATATCGTTTTAAGTCACCTGGAATCGCTATGAGCTACATGGAATCGTATAAGACATCTGGCAACGTTATAAGCTACCTGGTATTGTAATAAGCTATCCGACAGCGTTAAATGTTACCTGGCCTCGTTGACTGGTTGCAACACCAGATTTAGATCGCTCCACTTGAGGGGAAAGGAAATTCCCCCTTCCCATCACTGACAGAGTAAACGTGTAGACCTTTCGAATCCATCGAGAATGCTAAAATAATGTGAAAGTTTCCTTCGGCATCGGAATGAAATGTTTTATGGTATGCTCAAATGTGTTCAATTCAGAAAAAGGAGAGTCGGAAATATCCAACTTGGTCTTCAGCATTTATAGAGACGATGCACACTGTTCTAAACGCTGTCTTGTTACTGTTCTCGAGTGATGACTTCTTGGAAGAAGCGAAAAGTCATAGTTTTTGATTCTGAACAATGACGAAGATTGACAAACCATTTATACATATTTTTAAGCATTGTCGTATTTGTTTATGTAAAGTTATGTTCATGGTTATCGACAGATGTACAAGCCATCAATTTTGTTTCTGAGTAACGACTATACTGGTCAAATCATGATTTTTGTGTATGAGCTACGACGAAGGCTGGCAAGCGATCTTAATTGTTTCTGAGCAATAATGAAGGCCACAAAGACATTATTTAAATTTTTGAGCTATATCGTATCAATTTTATTTCTGAACATAGACGATGATTGGCAAGCCCTGTTTTTATTTATTTGAAATGCGTGAGGTTGGCACGCCATTCTTTCCGCCCTTAAGGTTGGCACCTCTTCTGAAGTCCCGTCATTTGCGACCTACCCATGCCGGCACTTGTAGATCATGGGTGTGAAGTGTCGCTATGATAAGATACCTGGCACTGAGTGCCATCATCTGAACTTCCTTGCGATAATAGACACCTCGAGCACTCCATCCTAAGATACGGAGATGACAGGCTTGGTAGAGGCCTCATTTATCGTTGTTTAGGAAACATGGTCTTCTAGCATGTCAGTGTTCCGCACAGAATAGCGCTATGACTGAGTTATGGCACCTATGGAATACAATGAACATATATACCGCGATTACGGATGGGGCCCAAAAGAACGCTAATTGTGTATTGATATTTGTTACTTCATGTGCGGTAGGGTGAGGGAGGAGAATATATCGTGAGTGGTGATCGTAACAGGATAGTAGGAAAGCGAGCCTTGCCTTTTCTTGTGGAGGGTAGGTAATGCAGCTCAAAGCCTGTCAGAAAGGTGGTGTTGCAGGTTAGAATCGTAGTGCAGCACAAAACCTGTCAGCAAGGTTGTGTTGCAGGTTAGAATTTTAGTGCAGCACAAAACCTGTCAGCAAGGTGGTGTTGCAGGTTAGAATCGTAGTGCAGCACAAAACCTGTCAGCAATGTGGTATTGCAGGTTACAATCGTAGTGCAGCACAAAACCTGTCTGCAAGGTGGTGTTGCAGATTAGAATCGTAGTGCAGCACAAACCTGTCAGCAAGGTGGTGTTGCAGGTTTACATCGTAGTGCAGCACAAAACCTGTCAGCAAGGTGGTGTTGCAGGTTAGAATCGAAGTGCAGCACAAAACCTGTCAGCAAGGTTGTGTTGCAGGTTA
>SDVV010033635.1:0-11275 GCA_016164225.1 Gammarus roeselii
ATAAGAAACAAATAATCAAAAAGCTGTCCGTCCGTCCGTCCGAAAGAGTCATTCACCTCCGTTCCCTTCGCGCCGCCCGCCTTCCGCTATCCTTTGCACCGCTGACTCCGGCCAACCCCTGCCCCACCGCTAATTATGCCTGTCTTATTCCTTCACATCTGCGTTTTTGGCCCTATATACTCTGCTGCTAAGCTTCTTTCTTAGAAGTGCCGTTGCATTGGGCATTTTTAACGGACCACACAGGGGAAAAAAATGCTGGATCAGTGGCTAGATATGACGGTCTACGCAAAGGGACGCGGCGCCAGCCTTGTAAGGCAATAGGAAGCGGATGCAGCACGACCGTCTACTGCAGGCACGAGGTGAATGGCGTGGCGTGTAGAGACATTAGTAATGCCAGGTACCTATGCAGGGAAGGGCCTTACGTCCCAGTTTGTGTTATTCTTCTATAAAAGTTTAGCCTAGCCCGCATGCAGTTTTAAATGACCAAATTGGTACGGCCGTGTTGTAGGTACGCCACCTCGAATGATTACAACTTAGTAAGCAAGTAGTGCATTCAATGTTTGGGGTTCTTGAAAAAAATCGTGGTTGCAGAGTTTAAATCATAAATTCTCTAAGTCTCTATCATTAGGTTAACTCGAGGCAATTGAACGGAAAACAAACCAAGTACTTGCGTAGAAAAAGAAGGAAATAGAAGAACCAAAGGTCAGGTTAATTTTGTTGTGTGTCTAACTGATGTTAGACGGAACCCTCCGTTACCAGTCAGAGCAAAACGTCTGGATTTTTTTCCGTCATTTCCTCAAAAAATACAAATTCAATGACTAGGCAGCGTCACATGTTTGTCAATGCCAAGTTGTGTCTTGCTGTATAGCTTGACTCGGCCTCCGAATGCTGCCAACGACCACCAAGCGAGACAAATTAGAGCTTCATACCATACGCAACGGAAGTTCGAGAGCAATAATCACCCGGAGATAATTGTGGTGACATGAAGCGTGCTAGTGGCGGAGCTCAGCATGAGTGACACTTTTTTGCACTTGTAGGAAGTTGGAATAGTATGAGCTCGCTGGAGGAAATGACGCAGAAGGGCTGTTTCTTTCAACAATTGTCTGTGTCTGAGGTAATTTTTGTTGGTAATACTAGAACTCGAACGATACAGTGCCACTAAATCAACGGCACTTCCAAGCATAGGAGCAGGAAGAGTTCCAAATTTAGATTTGCTCTCCGTTTGTACTTAGAAAACAGTCAACCACTATAAGCAGGAATTTATCAGTTGTGTGATGTATAGTAATGTAAATTTATAACTCAGTTACCCTCTGTTCCGGAGGATTTCTGTATAAGGCAATTGCAGAGGAGGGAGGCTTCCAGTCTCCCCTTCACAAGGCTGCTGTGTCCTTGACGAGGCTAGACTCACAACATGCAGTTCCAGAAACTAGCATTGCACTCGGGAATGGTATCCACTCGACCACCGCAGCTGTTCAATAGAATTGAAATCTCAAACATGCTGAAGCCGCTTCAATGTTCGTTAAGTCAAGGAAGTTATTGAAAAACTATCGATTTATCAAGGTACTTACATTATGTGATTTAGTTCAATCGAAATTGAACATTGCAAGTATCAACGATTCCGAAATATGTTCCCTCCTTCAGCTGAGCTATTCAAGGCACAGTTCATAAAATTCAAGGCAAAGATGCCAGCAGCTAACTGCTTGCCTGTTGCCAGCAGTTAGCTGCTGACAACAGGCTGAAGGATTGACAGATGCTTGTCAATAGTTAACAAAATAACGGAGATGAGGAAAGTACGAGTAGCTCGTCCGAGAACTTCAAACAGACAAAAACAGTAGCATTACTTATACAATATCGGTAGACAGCATGCACTTGTAACTAACTGTACTTGACGGCTGTCATTTACATCTGATAAGATAAAATAAGTAGGAAGGCTGTTATGCGTCAACAATTGAGGGAAAAGATCTTACAAAGAATATCAAGAAAACGATCAGTTACCGTAACATCTTCATTTCATTACATGTAGAGGAAAATGCTTGGTCAATATAAATCCGCGTAGAAACGTTAACTGGATTGTAGCTCAAGATGCAATATTACACCAACTTAATAAGAACAATTGGATTCTATCATCTGATATGGTCTGGGACTCGTTCTGAGACCCAACGATCAACTGGTCCCGTGGCACAGGTTGCCAACCAACGCTTGGTCGCTGCTTCCGTCTTTGCCCCCTTCTGAGCCTCAAGGTCACTAACCGCATAGAAAAAATCCCACGGCGATGCTGCCGCTCTTCCACTGTAGCTCTCCTCCATGAAAACTCTCACCCCGCAATCAAATAACTAACTAGTCAGGTTTCTGTGGCTACTAGACTAAACGGGAGGACCAGTATCCATCAACACCAATGTCTGGGTTCGTTTACCTACCATTTTCTCTCTCATGCAATCACAGGTCTATCTTTCAATAATCAAAAGTTAAGGCGTAACTATGCCAGAGAATTTACCACCATTATGAGAAGTGAACAGTCAGCAGAAAATACTCAGAAGACAATTTCTTCCTGCTGCACGTTAGACGCAATACTTGACCAACGTTTTCATTAGAGGGAACTCCAAGAATGTTTCTGTGTACGGCATATGAAGAGCTGATCAGACCAATTTCCTGCTTACGTCATATGAGGCAGAGGCGGTTATGTAGAGTAGACGTACTCGTGATGCCGTCCAGCTTTCCTATACACCAAAGTTATCATCCACAGCCGGGCGTTGCCAATTATAGACTTATTTAAACCGCCAACCGTACGAAATGCGGCGAGCTTGTTATTATCTATCAGACTTCGTCCGATATTCTCGTGATGAATATGTCGGAGCAAACAAGTTTCGGTCGTTTCTCCCGTCAAGGTGTGTCCAATATTCTGTAGCTATTAGTTAAAGAAAGCAACAGAGCTTAGGCTATGTGTGCTTTCTAGTATGGATGAAGTAATTGTGTATTCAAAGATTATTTCGTTCAGCTTATTTGTAAAGCGTCTTGTTCATGATCTGCTATATTTGCTGTAGTCTGTACTCTGCTCACCAAAAACAGTAGCAACTCTTTTCTTTTGCATTCCCTAGAAAAATGCTGTCAACATCATTACTAGCAGCCTTTCCCCCTTCTACAGTTTCTCGTGACACACACGGCAGGTGTTGACGCGGCGTGCTGCACAGCTGTCCGTAGAGAGCTAGCTGGTGACGTGGTGCAAAGAAATTTTGTGCATGAAATGAGCAGTTCACTGTGAAGTATACATTTCCAATCCGTGCGATCTATGCGAGACAATTCTATACTGACGATGCGTGATTTTGCTCGCTGAGTTCAAAAATAGTGTCCGATGACGTACGTATCAATTTCAAAGAGGCCAAGGTCAAAAGGTTGATCACTGGTTAATACATTCTCAAATGTTTTCGAACTCAGACCGAGTCTTCGTTTCTATTTTTCATAAAAAACATTCATTTTGGCTGGGCATGAGCAGCAACTCGTAAGTAGATAACTTTGTGTAAAGTTTATAAATTATCGAAAAGTTTAACTTCTTTATGTCGACGCAAACATTATATATATATGTGTGTACTTTAATTTAATTTGAATCAGATTTGATAAAAAATGAAGCATGGGCGATAAGCCGTAGTAACATGTGCAGCTAAACGCTCCTCGGGGACTATAAGTACCTATATACTCAGGGAGAGTTAAGTGGAAAATATATTCGAGCAAATTAACTAGGACTCTCATTATGTACTTCATAAAAATTTGAATTTGTTGCCAACTACTCATCATCGGAGTTTCCAAGTTTTAAGCCAGCAATGTGCTTTTGCCACCTTATTCGATCCAAAATCTGGTAATGATCTCTAGTCCCATGGTTTCTCTGCAATGCGAAAACAAGCGGCTTACATGCTGAACAATTCCTAGTTGTTTCCTCTCATCTTAGTATGAGCAGAGACGTGGTCAATCCTTCGGCAGCGTGTGTGGGAGACAGGACAGCAAAGAGTTTGTTGGACCAGCTAATTGGGGCCTTACAGAGAAGGTTCATCCGACCAACCAGCGGGGCACCACAACAGAGGTTCTTCAAACCAGCCAAGCGGGCACCACAACAAAGGTTCGTCAAGCCAGCAAAGCTTGACAACCCAGATACGGTTCGTCAGACCAGCTACATGAGGCAACACAGTGAAAAATAGTCAGACCAGCCAAGCTGAGAAGCACAGTAAAGTTTCGTCAGACCAGTCACGTAGCAGCATATCAAAAGGATTCGACAGACCAGCCAAGCGGGGCAGCAGAGCAAAGGCTTGTCAGACTAGCCAAGCTGAGCAGCTCAGCAATGGGTTCGTCATCCCAGTCAAACGGGTCAGTGCAGCAAAGGTTCGTCAGACTAACCAAGCGAAGCAGCACATTAAAGGTTCGTCCGCCAAGCCAAGCGAGGTAGCAAAGCAAAGGTTCGTCCGACTAGCCAAGAGGGGCAGCACAGATTCGTCAGACTTGCCGAGCGGGGCAGCACAGCAAAGGTTTGTCAGACTGACCGAGAGTGGCAGACATAGGAAGACCTTGGAACGTTGACAAATGCATGCGGCGACAGGCCTGTTAAGAGGGACAACCCTTTGCTCTGCAATCATACCCGCCATCTTAACACGCACTGGCAGTAAGAGACGTATAGGAGAACGAGACGATGCTAAAATATTTAGAAGCGCTTTGTTGCTAAAATGGTACAAATATTAATTAAGAATTTTGTGAGTTACTTTGTTGTATCAAATTTTCGACAGAATTTATCTGTAACAAATTTGAGTTGAATATAGTACATTGATGCCGTAAAACGATTAAGATGTATTTTATCAAATCGTTACATTTAAGTGCATACATTATTTGGTAAATGTATCGTTGTTTGGCTAGGTTTTGCCTACCTATTATAATGAAGTTCAAAATCATAACCATAAAAAAGCTTGTAGAAATGGGTGCCGAACAATTATTTTCTTCTTCCGTCAGCATGAAAGATATTTCGAGTGATTAAATGGATTTTTAGAGGTGTTAAAGACTGGGATCAATATTTTAAAAATAAGACAGACACATAGTAGTTGTTTGCTTTCAAACACATCATTACAACCTAAGAACTGATTCGAAAGTAATATCTACACAGCATTCTCGAGAAAGGCGACACCGTTTAGTACTCACAGACTGGCAAGCCGGCCGATCCAAATTGGTGAGCTGGTAGCCAGAAGTCCGGATAATCCGCACTGCTAAGGTGGCAGAGTCCACTGTCTTGTTCGAGCCAGGTCAAATGGGGACGGTAGGATGCTTAAAAGCCACTCACTGTTCACAGCCTCGTTACATTACCAAATAACTAATCACTATAAACAAAGGACTTCCACAGGAAGGTCAAGTTTCCGCAAGAAAAACACGTATATGGGTTTGTGGGCCGTAAAACAGGTCACACCTTATTCTTCACGTCCATTTCAAGCCTCACAAATATTTCTGCAGGAAGGTGTACATCACTTAATGAAGGAACACTGCACTTAAAAATGAGTATGCTGCTAGTAATAGGTTCTTGTACAACGAGCATCGGGAAGATGTTCAAGAGGGGTGTCGACACACACTTCGGTACAATAAAGCACTCGGTTACGGAAGTAAGCAGGCACTAGAATTGTGCAAATCATACGAGGAGTCAACAGAGGTAGCCCTCGAAACGAGGAGCCTCTTGTTGAGAAACACATTCACCGGACAATAAACTTTAAATAAATACATCGTACATATATATGGATAGATAAGCAACAATAGTACAGTGTATCACCAGTAGGGACTTTCATCGAGACTTAAATGGTTCCAGGAGGCAAATTCAGTCCATGAATCTAACGTCAACTGATAGGCGTCTCTCACTGATTTCTGGAGATTCTTGTTCTTGGATCTGAAAGATATGAGCACGTAGTTTCGGCCGTTGTTGTTGTCCCAGTATTCGACGCCGTCGGACGAAAACCTGACGCAGAACTCAAGTTTGTCGGCTGCATTGCCGTCAGGAAGAGGTACCTCGAAGCCGAACCTGTCATAAATGTCATAAGCCGACGCAGTGGCGGGCGAAGGGATGTACGTGGCTATCTTGTCGTTGGTGGTGATCCAGCCGTTACTGGTGTACCGCACCAGCACGTCTTTATGGAATGACAAGTTGCGGACCTGGGCAGAGTGGGCTTCAAATTAAAAAGGTTGCCGAAAAATTATGATGGGTAATTTTTTGCACACCAGAAAGAACATTTGAGCGAAATGGAGTAATTTGTCCAATATACTTCACTTGGCATGAGCCCAAGGGGAAATATTTTTTAAGGGTGAAATTTCTGCAGTAGGCATCCATGACATAGCCAGCAATTTGGATGTTGAACATAATAATTTATATTCACTCACCTGGTCATTTTTGAGGTTCTTTGTAAAGGCAAATACTCACTTTTATTGTTCCTCTGATCATTGTTTTGTCTTCTTCTATGACCACGTTTTCCAAGGATACGTTTTCTCTGTCTAATCTGAGTTTGAAGTTCATATAATCTGAGGCGGGTTGAGTAAACGTCAGCTCCCATTGGTTGGCGGACGGTTCTGGGGAGAGACCGCCGGTCACCTATAAGGAGGAGGCAAATGTTAAGTCCACCGGGGTGCGGAGAGGATGGGGCAAACAATTAGAGCACCGGGGAGGAGGGTTGGGCGCTGATGCTTGTCAACGCCACATGACTCAGAAAGCTGACTTCAAAATTCGTAAGGGGCCAATATTTAGAACTCGAAAAGCTTTATAGTCCCAAATTCGCTTTGGGAAACACCTAAAATCCGAAAAGAAAGAATAATATTCGCTATGTTTCAGCACGATGAGAAAAATATTCAAATTCAAATATTCAAATCATAATATAAAAATGTGAAGAGTATGCATACAATTGAGTCCTCAGTTGTTCAACCATGGGGCAAGCTGATGACAGGCGAGTATTGTTGATAGACAGCATGATAATGAACTGAACATGAAATGATGATACATGCAGGTATGTTAAAAAAAAAAATTAACGAACACAATTTCAGCCCAATTTTTATACATTCTGATCGGCTTATCACTATTGAACCCACAAAAATGTGGGCAAAATATTTTGGGTTATGAAGAACATAGAATTGCCCTCACACAACTTGAAGGATACCAGACAAATGCCAAACCTACTCCAAACCAAAAATAAATCGGGCGAAACATAAGCAAAAAAATTAAGCAGAAAGGCCTCATGAGAAGAAAGCAGCGGAAATTAAAAGAAAAAGGAAAACAAACCTTCACCTTTTCGATGAATTCGCTGGACCAAAGAGGCGGGCAGTCCGGCCTTTCTGTGATGAGCTTTATCCTCTCGAGCTGTTGACCAAGAGCGTCGGCAAAGCTGACCTTCTTCTTCTCGCGGGTTGGAGATGTGAGAAGGTCGTCCTCCTGCGTGAAGCGAAGTAGAAAGAGATATTGACTGATGTGGAAATTAACTTGAAAGCAAAAATGGGAAGATAGAATTGAAAAATCATGAAATTTAGGATGAGGCTTCACGTAGTTATTTTCATTACTATATTATATCACCAGGGCAAATGATAACGGTCACGGTTTCGATTTTCAGTGTTGAATCGTATAGGAATCCGATAGCAAATTGTGTATTGAAAGCTTTGATGTCATAGGACAAACCTGCGGAAGCTCATCTTGTTGTCGAAGAATTGATTTTGCAGGAATGGTGAGGAGCAGGGGCTTTGAGGCAAATTCATTTTTGAGCTTGTTTAGCTTCTTACTTCTTCTAAGTGAGCCTGTTCTTGCGAAACTTCTGAACTGGTCCGGGGTGTTTATGCTATCGGCGCGCTGTCCCATCAAGGTGCCGGGGTAGTAGTCAGAGTTGGTGTTGGATGCTGTAACATCGTTTCCCCAGACAGATACTGGGCTACCGCACCGATTGTAATCGGAAAAGAAAGACGACCCAGAGCCGTGGAAGCCTGAGCCTACGACAGGAGACGAGCCTAGGAGTAGTTCGGCGCCGTAGTCGCTGGGCATCGTGCAAGCTGTCATCAGGACCTGGGGAAGACGTGTTGGGTTATTGTGTCGTGCAAACTGTTACTAGGACCTAGGTGGCACATATTGAGAGTTTGGGGTGGTTCCCTAGTGCACATCGTCATTAATTGGGACCTGCGGGGAACTCGTCAGGCAGCGTGCTTGTCATGAGGCGAGCCCGGCTCTCTAGGATTGCTACCGGAGGGGAGGGTACCCTCGTCACTCAACTTGATTAAACAGTGGCACATTTACTGTCAAACAAAAGTGTAGGATGGTTACGCAAAGTTCGTTTGCAATGGAGGTTTGTGGGAGCAAAGCATCTGCAATTTGCGTCATGCTTCTAGAAGGCATGATAAGCGGCAGCGCTGTAGCTGCAGTCAAAGTAAGGTTATCCAATAATCATGAACAACGTAGTGTTCAGAGTTAGAAATGAATACATGCATAGAGGTTAGGATCTCTTAGTCAAGATTGTACATCAAGGGTTATTCACAGAGACGAGGGTTCTTGAAGTTCTTCACAAAAAACAATAATCTAGTACCGGAAACGAATTTCTGTTCAAGCAAGACTAAATTCACTAGGCCGATGGGTTCAATTCAAAGTCCCGATGCCTTGATGAGGTTCTCACAGCTGCCCAAATCCATACGATGAAATCGGCAAAAAGACATTATCATGCACAGTGTCCTCAGAACCCAACGATGCACAAAACTTAATCCAATAGAGCACGGTGTTCATGAAGCCCAGCTGCCCCACAGATTAAGTTTCAGCAGAATTATCAATGACCAAAATGCACCTTGTAAAAGGTCTTACTCGCGACAGCAAATAATTGTATTTAATAGTAATCCGAAGAATAAAATCAACTAGGAGATGTAACTTTGTTATGATAGACTACCTACCGGGTATCATCAAAACCTAACGCATTAAACAAATTTTATTTGATCCGAAACGACTATCCACGCTTAGTCAAAGGAGGTACAGTTGTCAGCTCGGGCCCTTGCTGAAATTAGAAACGTATTAGTGTTTAGAGCAAAAACCATTTTCGTGTCCAGACGCCTCGATGCACGTCTAGTTTTTATTATGCATCATAAATATCTGAATTTCTTCAAGTCCTGTTGAACCATGCTACATGAAACCGTCACTTTGCAATAAGTTCCACTCAGCAAGTTCCCGATCTGAAATGGAAGCTCAGTCAACGGGTTCTGACCCGAAATCATTCTCGCGCTTACTAATTGATGCGATTCTTTTGGTCGAGTAGCTTCAGAACAGCCCTGGATGTGGTACAATCCTGGAAAGCGCTTAAAATTTTGAATCGTGTGGGAGAGAAGATCAGCTTGAATCGTGAACGTATTTCATACAAGTTGGGGTCTCACAATGATCTTCCAAGTCCTTATTTCCCGTTACTGTCACTCATTCGTTACGTTTATCGCTTCAAAACAAACAATGTTCATGTCATGGATACTTTTGAGACTATTGTTGCCCTAAAACTTCGTTTGCAGACGACTGCAACAGAAATTGGACGGAACGCTTTAGGTCTATAGGGTAAATTTTCCAGTCAAAATCAAACTATTTTTATTTATAAACATGGGGAAAAAATGCTTGAATTAAATTCATTGCACCACAATATGAGCAAAATAGTTTTAGAATAAAGGAATAAACAGCATGCTATTAATTACTAGCATTCTGTTCTGAATTGGAGGGTTCGCACCGGCCATAAATACCCTCGAGTATATTGTACGGGATTTATATTGCTTCGTGGGGTATTCGGTGTTTATCCCCTCATTGATGAAGGGGAACAGACGACATTTCATCAACATATCAGTGTTATTTATTAGTCTCGAGGTTGTTCAAAAACCCTGGGAAATGGTTTGAGTGCTGTCGCTGCCCTGATCATGATCACGGCGTTCGAGTGCTGCCACTGCCTTGATCATGAACATAGCGTTCGAGTGCTGTCACTGCCCTGATTATGAACACGGCGTTCGAGTGCTGCCACTGCTCTTATCATGATCACGGTGTTCGAGTGCTGCCACTGCTCTGATCATGAACATGGTGTTCGAGTACTGCCACTGCCTTAATTATGATCATGGCGTTCGAGTGCTGCCACTGTCCTGATCATGAGCATAGCGTTCGAGTGCTGTCACTGCCCTGACCATGAACATGGCGTTCGAGTGCTGTCACTGCTCTGATCATGATCATGGCGTTCGAGTGCTGCCACTGCCCTGATCATGGCGTTCGAGTGCTGTCACTGCCCTGATCATGATCCTGGCGTTCGAGTGTTGCCACTGCCCTGATCATGATCATGACGCTAGAGTGCTGTCGCTGCCCTGATCATGATCACGGCGTTCGAGTGCTGTCACTGCCCTGATCATGAACATGACGTTTGAGTGCTGTCACTGCCCTGATCATGAACATGACGTTCGAGTGCTGCCGCTACCCTGATCATGATCACGGCGCTCTGGTGCTAGCGCTACTCTACGACGATTCCTCGCTACCAAAACTCCACCGTAGTGAAACTTTCATCGGTTCACCGCAGACTTTTGGAAGAAATTCCCACATGCAGTCATTATTAATTACTCCTCAACTAATGAACATCTTTTCTGGCACTCAAAATATAACTGACTTTCAATGTAGCTGCATGGAAAATTATTTGTCTAGCTACTATGGGACAGAAATCGTGAACGAATTTAACGCGCTACTGTGCACAACTCGTGCTGACCTGGTCTATCGCGCTACTGTGCACAACTCGTGCTGACTCGGTCTATCGCGCTACTGTGCACAACTCGTGCTGACTCGGTCTATCGCGCTACTGTGCACAACTCGTGCTGACCTGGTCTATCGCGTTACTGTGCACAACTCGTGCTGACCTGGTCTATCGCGTTACTGTGCACAACTCGTGCTGACTCGGTCTATCGCGCTACTGTGCACAACTCGTGCTGACTCGGTCTATCGCGCTACTGTGCACAACTCGTGCTGACTCGGTCTATCGCGCTACTGTGCACAACTCGTATTGACTCGGTCTATCGCGCTACTGTGCACAGCTCGTGCTGACTCGGTCTATCGCGCTACTGTGCACAGCTCGTGCTGACTCGGTCTATCGCGCTACTGTGCACAACTCGTGCTGACCTGGTCTATCGCGCTACTGTGCACAACTCGTGCTGACTCGGTCTAGCGCGCTACTGTACACAACTCGTGCTGACCCGGTCTATCGCGCTACTGTGCACAACTCGTGCTTACCCGGTCAATCGCGCTACTGTGCAC
>SDVV010033636.1:0-11275 GCA_016164225.1 Gammarus roeselii
TCTATGATCTCGGCACCTCTATGATCTCGGCACCTCTATGATCTCGGCACCTCTATGATCTCGGCACCTCTATGATCTCAGCACCTCTATGATCTCGGAACCTCTATGATCTCGTCACCTCTACGATCTCGGCACCTCTATGATCTCGACACCTCTATAATCTCGTCACCTCTATGGTCTCGGTACCTCTATGATCCCGCCACCTCTATGATCTCGTCACCTCTATGATCTCGGCACCTCTATGATCTCGGCACTTCTATGATCTCGGCACCTCTATGATCTCGGCACCTTTATGATCTCGGCACCTCTATGATCTCGGCACCTCTATGATCTCGGCACCTCTATGATCTCAGCACCTCTATGATCTCGGCACCTCTATGATCTCGGCACCTCTATGATCTCAGCACTTCTATGATCTCGACACCTCTATGATTTTGACACCTCCATGATCTTGGCACCTCCATGATCTCGGCACCTCCATGATCTCGGCACCTCTATGATCTCGGCACCTCTATGATCTTGGCACCTCTATGATCTCAGCACCTCTATGATCTCGACACCTCTATGATCTCGACACCTCCATGATCTCGGCACCTCCATGATCTCGGCACCTCCATGATCTCGGCACCTCCATGATCTCGGCACCTCCATGATCTCGGCACCTCTATGATCTCGGCACCTCTATGATCTCGGCACCTCTATGATCTCGGCACCTCTATAATGGAGTCTAATTCTGGTTTCAGAAGAAGAGTTCGAATCGCCTCTCTTAATTTTTTTTGCTCAGCAATAAATTGTGAAGCCTGTGCTGACTTCAGCAAAACTATGGAGCTATTAACCAAGCAGGAGACGCGGCTGCATCTATGACAGTTAATTCTCTAGGAGAGAATATTCGTTCACTCTAAATTTCCTCTGTTGATGAGACGAGGGAAATCAGGGTGGATAGCCCACATGGAGGATCACGGTGGATAGCCCACATGGAGGATTGACATTCATTTGGCAACAATCTCTGAGCCAAAATATACAAATTAGGCAATTCGAATGCAAGAAAATCTTGGATCTGAGCGTTACATTTAAGGAGACCTCTGTTCAGTTCTTTGAGGTGCACTAGACTTGGAAACTTTCACCACTTCGTTTTGCTAGGTTAGTATTAGTGTTAAACAATCTGTTATTATTTTTTCAGAAAGCGATCTGTAGAAAAAAATGACTGTGAAAAATATGGTAAGAAACCTCATTTTCTCGACCATGAAGAATTCAATCAACTTGCCACGCAGTCGCGTTCAAGTTCAACTGCTGAATGGGCCGCGTGAACGAGCAAAATTTACATATTGTTTGGAAGCCAAAGTATTGTATACCAACAATCACCTGTTTCATGGAAGTTGACCAGCTCGGAGAGTTGGCGCTGAGTAGTAATAGTACTAGAACGTGTTCACACGAGCAGAATGGCAAGATATTATTTTTCTTCAAAACGCTGGTCATTCGTGCGCATTTCTTCAGATGGTAATTGTTAATACGTTCCATAAATTATATTAGACTATTTAGACTCTTTAAATGATTGCCATGTTATTAAATGGACCCTACTCCACCGATAAAAATTTGCTAACAGAACTTTGATGCCGCGAAATCTTGTTCACCTTTAAATGTTTACTTCCCTGTTGACTGGGGTAACATTTTGAAAGAATAATTCAGATGCATGAGCGTGCTTGTGTATATAGTGGTGAGTAGAGAAGAGGAACAAGTAAGTATATCATGTTTTTTTAATGCCTTTCCACACACGAATCGGTTCATTGAGCATGAGCTTGAAGAGCTATTTGTGGAATATGAGGACACCAGGCTGCTGCCTCCTGACACGCACTGTTACACAAACATGTGAATCACGGATCATATTCCACCTCATGGATCTGTCATATTACTTTGTCCTCGCGGTTTTTAGATGCAACTATTTACATGTCACTTGCTGCCCCATGTTGTTAAGGCGATGGAAGGGGATGCTACACACGTAATGCAGACTCTCTTACAAGTTTATTCCACGCGAAATTCAAACGATTGACTGGAATTTTGAGAATTTGGTGATAACGTATAGATTCTATGCTGAATTTGATGCCATTTTTACAAATATCCCTGATAAGCTTCTCAGAGTGAATGAGGGTGTTTATAACGTAAGACTGAATGAACAGTTTAGTTTAATTGCGGGACGACTTGTTGTTGGTCCCAGAAAACCGTGCGGATATACCGTTCCAGGCTGGGATGAACGACTACGGGATCTGAATTATACTCCTAAGGGACGCCGTGCTGACCTGAAATACCGCTGGAAGGCCTCTGGGAGGTCAGCTTCTGGCAGCTTGTTAGGATTGCAAAGTCGCGTTTTCGTGGAGAACTCGCGTTCCTCAGACATATCGAGCAGTAGTTGCGTGCGCAGGCGCTCCTTACAAGATGCGAGAAGGTAAATATAATGATTTTTTCGAAGAAAATACAAGCGTTTCAACATCATAAGGAAGTACTTCTCCTCGCAGGCAGGGGTGACTTTGTAAAGGTCAATGGGAGCACAATCAGAATATTCAAAATTTTGTTAACATGGGAGAGAAACAGAGATTGGACTTGACATGGAAGAGAACAGTGACTTCAGGTCCGGAGGTAGTAACGTTGTGGCCGGTTATAACAGCAAAGTACCTCCAAGTATCCAAGTAAGAGGGTTATACTCCGGATTACAAATTGTTGTTAGCGGTCTTAAATAACATTGTCGCCTGGATTACACAAAATGGTCAGCTGGCTATAGAAGGGAGAGCTGCACAATGTGTTTCAATAAAAAAGATGAGTTTCTAGACTACTCAAACGTCGCCCAGCAAGCACATGAATACTACTTTCCCACTATACCTTATCTCAAACAATTCTGCTGGATTTCTTCTGTGTCATTTTCTTTGCCAATACAGTGTGGATTTTGGAATGAAAGTTTGAGGTGTCTTCTATCTTTATTTCTTGATCACAAAAGACGATTTGCCAGCTACTTCTATCCACATCTAATTGAGAGCAGAATCTGCAAGCGTGTTTAGCTGATTCAGTGAGGGTGCATCCATCTCATGCTTCCTACAAAGCGGACCGACAATAGGTGTGAAACACGTTACATTGATGAATCAACCATCGCTTGGACACTGGACTTGCTGGCTGAGAGGAATATCTTGTAGATTTGTTAGCCAGTCGTAGTCGTCTCAAACAAGAAAAGAAGTCTTGCAATTTTGATTTTAACTGGGATGGGAAAAAGTTTGATGGAGTTGCTTTACTCTAAAATTACATCTGTAATGTTTCTCAGTTAAGATCCAACCTAACCATCTGACACTATGCTTACCAGAAAGACTGTTAACCTTGGCATCATCAGATGTGGTTTATTTTTAGCATGCATAGACTTATTAATCTGAGACTTGGCATCATCAGATGTGGTTTACTGTTAGCATGCATAGACTCATTAATCTGAGACTTGGCATCATCAGATGTGGTTTACTGTTAGCATGCATAGACTCATTGATCTGAGACTTGGCATCATCAGATGTGGTTTACTGTTAGCATGCATAGACTCATTGATCTGAGACTTGGCATCATCAGATGTGGTTTACTGTTAGCATGCATAGACTCATTGATCTGAGACTTGGCATCATCAGATGTGGTTTACTGTTAGCATGCATAGACTCATTGATCTGAGACTTGGCATCATCAGATGTGGTTTACTGTTAGCATGCATAGACTCATTGATCTGAGACTTGGCATCATCAGATGTGGTTTACTGTTAGCATGCATAGACTCATTGATCTGAGACTTGGCATCATCAGATGTGGTTTACTGTTAGCATGCATAGACTCATTGATCTGAGACTTGGCATCATCAGATGTGGTTTACTGTTAGCATGCATAGACTCATTTATCTGAGACTTGGCATCATCAGATGTGGTTTACTCATAGACTCATTAATCTGAGACGCTGCCAACTTGCTCGCTGTCGTTAATCGGAGTTACGATCCTCCTTATTTGCCTGACATTTGAGTAACATTTACCTGCTCATCCTCGAGCCTCTGAGCAGCTTTAGTGTAAATAAATTTACTGATCTAGGTAATTAGTAACTTGTTCAACCTATTGCCACTGTGTAACTTTTAACCTGCACATCCTCCTGTCTCTTCATACATGTTAACCTACACAGTCTCATGTCTCTTCATACATGTTAACCTACACAGCCTCATGTCTCTTCATACATGTTAACCTACACAGCCTCATGTCTCTTCATACCTTTCAACCTACACACCCTCATGTCTCTTCATACCTTTTAACCTACACAGATTCATGTCTCTTCATACCTTTTAACCTACACAGCTTCATGTCTCTTCGTTCCTTTTAACCAACACAGCCTCATGTCTCGTCATAACTTTTAACTTGTTCAGCCCCCTGTATCTTCATAACTTTCATCCTGTTCATCTTCATACGGCGTTCCGTTACTTTAATGTACTCAGCCTCCTACATATGAGGAACTTGAACATCTATTTTTCAGCTCTGCTTATTGTTATTCTTCTTCTGCGGTGCGGGTGTTTGTGGCAGTGTGGCGTGGTGGGCCAGGATGGCCATATGGGCCTGGGCCAGCTGTTGTTGGGCTTGATGGACCGCTGCTGTCGGGCCCACTTGCTGAACCGGGCCTCCGATGGCTGCTGGAACGTCGTCAGCGAGGGGGCCGGGGAACCGGTTAGGGTTGATCACGTGACCGAACTGGTTGTGGATTGGGGACATTTGACTAGGGTGGTGGAACACTTGCTGCTGCTGCTGTTGTTGGTGTTGGTTGCTGGGCTGGTGGAAAAGGTTCATCTGAAATTGATTGCTCGGTTGCTGCTGGAAGTGTTGCTGCTGTTGTGGCTGCTGCTGGAAGTGTTGCTGCTGTTGTGGCTGCTGCTGGAAGGGTTGCTGCTGGTGTGTCTGTTGTTGGAAATTTTGCTGCTGCTGGAAGTGTTGTTGCTGATGACTGGATTGAGGGATCTGGTTTTCGTTGAGCGAGCCGGTGCGTTTGAGCGTCTGATGAAGCTGACGAATGGCGGCGTTGATGGGCTCTTCCGGCAGGCTGTGGGCGAAGTTTTGCGGCAGCTGAGTGGTCTGTGCCACGGGCTGAGCGGACTGGAACGCCACCTTCTGTGGCGCGGGAAACATAGAGAAGATTAGTTCCGGTTCCTATACCGATCTTCTTCTTTTGAAACGTTGGAAGCAAAATAGAACGTTACTTGAGGTACCCCTATGCCGGTCGGGATATTCTGAAGGCATTATAGACAAGAGTAGTGGAGACACAACTCTTGTCTTGAGAGATAAGGACTAGACCAGATGCGATACTATTGAGTGTGGCTCAGGAACGCTCACTGAACCACCTTTTGCCCGATCGGTAAATTCTGAGACCTGGAGAGCAGAATGCATGTAGAACCACCTCTAACTATTGGCAGATTCTGAGACACTGGAGGCGAGAAGGTGTCTTAAGCCCCCTACAACACCATCTCCTGATTCTGAGACACTGGAGGCGAGAAGGTGTCTTGAGCCCCCAACAACACCATCTCCTGATTCTGAGACACTTGAGGCGAGAAAGTGTATTGAGCCCCCTACAACACCATCTCCTGATTCTGAGACACTGGAGGCGAGAAGGTGTATTGAGCCCCTCCAACACCATCTCCTGATTCTGAGACACTGGAGGCGAGAAGGTGTATTGAGCCCCCTACAACACAATCTCCTGATTCTGAGACACTCGAGCCGAGGCTTGTTTTGCTACCAAAAACACGATCGGCAGGGGTCTGGTAAATAAGAAGGTTAGTCGAGGCACTCCTAACAGTTTCTTCGGCCTTGGAAGCTAAGTTTGTTAAGACACATCTAACCCGATGGACTTGGCTCGGGAGGCAAAGGTTTAGTCGAAGCACGTCTGGCCTCATCTGCCGCTTCAGGGGTCCCAAGTACCAAGAAGTTTCGTTCGGGCACTCTTGAGTTAAAATGAAGAGTGTTAGTCAAATTAGCGCTGCGTTTGTGCTTTTGCCTCTTTCAAAGACTCCTTCGAGAGAAAAACATTTTATTCCTATTCAAATAACGAAATGGAACTGAAAATGTTCACTAAACCAAACAACTTACAATGATAAAAGGAATGTATCCTTGACAAAAATGCCGTAAAACTCACTTAAAAGCTCAAATATCAATGTTCCTGCACTGCTACCTATACGCATGTAGTTGATTCCACCCGAGCCGTGGAACCGTAACCTTTCCACTCACTCTGTGCACACTCTGGTCGGGGGCGGGTGCGGCGACCTGTGCCTGGTGCGCAGCGAACTGCTGGAGGAAGGCTTGGGTGGCCGCGATCACATTAGGGTCCTGGGGCAGGTGGGCCTGCTGCAGGCTCTGAGAAGAGGGGCGAGGGGAGGTGATAATGGGTTTATTAAGTATTGTCTACATTCACTGCATTTTGTTATATCGATTCGCTTTGGGATGTTGCTATATTTTAAAGGTTTATTTCAAATTGTCCATTCGTTTTTTTTCATAGGTCCGACGCCAGCATATCGTTACTGACGAGTAGTGGCTCGATGTATGTTTGTAAATTCACATTCCTGTATTGTGGTTTACAGGTGTGTGAATTTAATTACATCCACACACCTGTATAACGATCAGGGGCAAGTTGGGATGCAGCAGATACATACTCGTTGATGTTGGTGTATTGAGGGTAAGGCTACTTGCTGGTGCTAACGATGCTGATGTTGGTGTATTGAGGGTAAGGTTACTTGCTGGTGCTAACGATGCTGATGAGAAAATAGTTTCTGACTGAAACGTTGCGATTGATATAAGTAGAATTTTTCATTGTACATTGAATTTTAGTAAATTCTATGTTTGCTAAACGAGCTGCACTAAACGAATTGATTCAAATGAACTGCATCAAACGAACTGCATCAAACGAACTGCAGCAAACGAACTGCGATCTGTTTATTCTTCTATTGATGTCTCATAATTGGTTATGAATACAAATTAAGCTTTGATCCTTTTGCAGTGAATAACGCCTCAGGAGCTGACTGAATCAGAGATCGAAATGACCCATATCGATCAGGTGAGGAGGGCCTCAACTTACTTTCTTGTTTACTATCTCAACTAACCTTCCTTCCTTAAAGAATTTGGTATTTCCCACAGAGTGGCACCACCAGCCACAGGGTACAAGTACTGCTCCACCGCCCATGTTCATGAATGGGGTTTGAGCCGAACAACAACATTGTTGAGGATTGTTTGTTTATTAGACGGCTGCAGGACATATTTTGTGCTAAATGACTAAATGCAGGCCTATGAGTGCAGGTGTAGTATCGATGGTATCGATGTGTGGCTCGGAAGGAGTATTGGGCGTGGCGTGTACTGTTCCCTCACATTATGCCTTAAAAGCGGATAAAACAGGTGCAATTTTTAAACCAGCTCTCCGTTAAACGGACACGAATGTAGCCGTTGATGGTTTTAATGTATGTTGTGTTAAGTGACGTCACGGCTCTCCATTATAAATGAAACCTTTACTGTAGGAAATATTATTGCAATTCCTGTAAAAGCATTGCTTTTTTAACGGTTTTCTATAAATGGTTCAAAATAGTAGAATGGCTCCGAATTTGTAAATTTTTCAAACATTAACCAATTGTATCCCACGTAAGTTGCAGTAAAAGGAACCAGTTAATAGAGATAGCCCAGAGCAATGGCCATATCACATCAAAAACAATGGGCGAAGTCGTATTAAGCTGCTCAGATGCGGAGTAGGATTACTAAGGGGGTAGAGCAGTAAGGAATGCCCGTGTGTTGGAACGATAAGCTGCTCAGATGCGGAGTAGGATTACTAAGGAGGTAGAGCAGTAAGGAACGCCCGTGTGTTGGAACGATAAGCTGCTCAGATGCGGAGTAGGATTACTAAGGGGGTACAGCAGTAAGGAACGCCCGTGTGTTGGAACGATAAGCTGCTCAGATGCGGAGTAGGATTACTAAGGGGGTAGAGCAGTAAGGAATGCCCGTGTGTTGGAACGATAAGCTGCTCAGATGCGGAGTAGGATTACTAAGGGGGTAGAGCAGTAAGGAACGCCCGTGTGTTGGAACGATAAGCTGCTCAGACGCGGAGTTGGAATACTAAGGGGGTAGAGCAGTAAGGAATGCCCGTGTGTTGGAACGCGTGCCGAGGCGCAAGAGGCGTCCATTGCTGCGAGGATACAGGGCGCGTTTGACAAGACACTGCATCAAGAAATGGTTCTCAAATACCTTGACTACTTTTCATGAAGTAGGTTTGGATAAGGTAACTGGAAAAATATCTAGGTACCGTAGCGAGCAAAAATTCGTTTATGGTTAGTCTGTAAGCCGGAAAAATAAATTCGACTTTCCCCACGTGAAATTTAACTTTATATATAAATTTCTTACGGTACTAGGTGTGGACAAAGCTTCTCAATGGGTAATATTAATCAATTTTTCGATGAGTTCAAATATAGAACAGAAGATGGACATTGAAGATTTCCCTTAGTTTCAAATCCTAAACGAATTTTCGCTTGCTGCTCTACATTATCTTTGCCAATACTCTCCGTAGGTTCAAGCAACATGCCGAGCCCACATTTAATTGAAGGGTGGTGTTCTTATTCCATTCTCATATGAACTGTTATAAAATCGGATTCTTCAGATGTTTAGTATGCATTTCTTTATACCATCGGACCTCAAGGGGAAGAGGGGGGAGGCTGCCACGCCCCTCCCCCTGGCCCAATAGTGCACTGAGTGACCATTACATATGACTGTTTGAATATAATATACGCCAGTGTGGGTGTCGTTCTCAATAGTGCACTGAGTGACCATTACATATGACTGTTAGAATATAATATACGCCAGTGTGGGTGTCGTTCTCAATAGTGCACTGAGTGACCATTACATATGACTGCTTGAATATAATATATGCCAGTGTGGGTGTCGTTCTCAATAGTGCACTGAGTGACCATTACATATGACTGTTTGAATATAATATACGCCAGTGTGGGTGTCGTTCTCAATAGTGCACTGAGTGACCATTACATATGACTGCTTGAATATAATATACGCCAGTGTGGGTGTCGTTCTCAATCAGCCTGAAAGTTGCGCCATGCCAGGTTGAGCCAATCCCGTGATCCAACCTCTGAGCAGCCTTGGCAGCAGGTCTGAAACATGTTCAGCGTTTGGGCTGAGTTTGTGGATGGAACTTCTATTGATCGGAGTCTACTGACGTGCATGAATGACGTCAAACTAGCGTGACGTCAGAAGGGGAGGGGGAACGCTTCACACTAGCGTACTCGTCAGGTTGGCGTTTGGTTCGTGAAGCGCGTGATTCCAAGAACACTTGCGAATGGGTTCACTTTGTGCGTGGTGCACTGATACTGCTAGAGGGGTTATCATTGGACGGATGTTAGAGGTGCTGCAATGAGGCTCTCGCAACAGTTTCACCATCGAACGGAGACGATTGTATCTCGTCTGTATCCGGTCACTTTGAGTGCACTATCCCTGTATGGGGATCGTCTGTATCCGGTCACTCCGAGTGCACTAGTCCTGTATTGGGATCTGTGGTTAGGGAACGATTGAAGCTGTGGTGGTGGAATCTCTCAATTGTGTATTGAGCAGTACCAAATTACGAAATGTAAGACTGACCAAATTTAAATATTGGAACGGAAGAAAACTGTACTTTACACCAAACGCCTTCGTGGATATTGACTTTTATTCTACATAACTTCACCTTCAGAATCTCGTAAAATAGCTATGGTTCAGTTTTTTGGGTGAAATGCACATCACTACCATTAGAAGCCCATTATTACCGTTTGAGGCGGATTATTATCATTAAAGGTACATAACTACCATTTGATGCGCATTATTACCATTAGAGACCCATTATTACCTTTAGAGGCACATCATTACCATTAGGGACGCATTATTACCATTAGAGGCACATTATTACCATAAGAGACTCATTATTATCATATGAGGCACACTATTACCATTAGAAGTGCATTGTTGCCAGTAGAGGCGCATTACTACAGTCCGAGGCCAGAGGCGCATTATTACCAGTATGGGCACCTTATTACCATTGGAGGCGCATCATTACCATTAGAGGCAACTTATTACCATTAGAGGCGCAAAATTACCATAAGAGGCACCTTATTACCATCAGAGGTGCATTATTACCATTAGAGGCACCTTAGTACCAATAGAGGCGTATTATTACCATTAAAGGCGCATTATTACCATAAGAGGCACCTTATTACCATTAGAGGCACCTTATTACCATTAGAAGCACTTTATTACCATTAGAGGCTCATTATTACCAGTAGAGACGCATTATTACCATTAGTTGTTGGCTGACAGTAACATACTAATCTTGTATATTGTTCGCAATTACTCCTATCTTTGAAGATCATAAAATGCTACTTAAAAATATATTATTGCGTGATAATTTTAAATGTAAATCAAAACGATCAAACTTATAGTTTTTAACCGGGATAATCTTGTCACGTGCATTAATACGTACGACTAATGTCTGTAACACCCCAACATATATAACTAACAGATTGCTTCATTGCAACTGGAATGTTTAGTGATATTGTTCCTGGTCCGGGGATAAAAAGAGTCAAATGATGGCTTTTCTAACATTGATGGAATCGTCTCTGTTTAATTAAGCCAGCATTGTGTTATTTTACCTGCAGACGATGATGGTAACCAATGCCTACTGTCTAAGTGAAGGTGTTACTTTACCTGGAGATGATGATGGTAACCAATGCCTACTTCCTGAGTGAATGTGGTACTTTACCTGCAGATGATGATGGTAACCAATGCTTACTTTCTGAGTGAATGTGGTACTTTACCTGAAGATGATGATGGTAACCAATGCCAACTTTCTGAGTGAAGATGTTACTTTACCTGCTGATGATGATGGTATCCAATGAGTACTTTATGACTGAAGGGGTTACTTTTCCTGGAGATGATGATGGTAACCAATGCCAACTTTCTGAGTGAAGGTGTTACTTTATCTGCAGATGATGATGGTAACCAATGTCTACTTCCTGTGTGAAGGTGTTACTTTACCTGCAGATGATGATGGTAACCAATGCCTACTTTCTGAGTGCAAGTGTTACTTTACCTGCAGATGATGATGGTAACCAATGCCTACTTTCTGAGTGAAGGTGTTACTTTACCTGCAGATGATGATGGTAACCAATGCCAACTTTCTGAGTGAAGGTGTTACTTTACCTGCAGATGATGATGGTAACCAATGCC
>SDVV010033637.1:0-11275 GCA_016164225.1 Gammarus roeselii
TATCTCAGTCAATAGGTAGTAACTAGGACCTTTCGGTCTAACTAGCATACATACAGTTTTTGCAGTGTTTTATACAATATCATGAGGTTCAGCAAATTTATTACAGATATCAAGAAGCTTTTGCAATGCTGAGAGAGTCTGTGCTAACAGCACCATATCATCTGCATAACTAAGATTGTTAACACAACAGTTGGCGACTTGACACCCTTGGTGTCATGTCCAAGCACCGTCTATATTTGTGACTTATTGGAATGGAGTTAGAAATCAATTATATCAATATTTAATTACCAATTATGCATCAAGTATTATTGTAGCAACAATAATTATTATTATTAATTACAATCAAATCAATTCCACAATTTAGCCCATCATTCAACATAAACAAAGCAATATCTATTTTTTGAGAACCCATTAATTGTTTCGTGAAAAAGTATGTTTGAAGTGAAAAGTGACGGCATACTCATAGAACTTATTTCTATAACGTAAACAGAAAGACTGGCCGTCGATGGGAGGCAGTGGAAGGTCGCCTTTAAAACCTCTGCAGTAACTAGCATCCCGTTTTTTCGATGCAACGTGAATATTATCCGGTGGCTTCAATTAGTTCTGATCCTTAAAACAATTGATTGCGCCAAGAGTGTTTGTACCGCAACTCGAACTATTCTCATTGATATTTTAATATCGTTTGTCTCACTTTCTTACTCAGGCATTTATGTATTCAGGATGAAAAATTACATAAGAATATTTATAAGTGATTTGAAATGTTGATCCATAATGTCTTTCCAGGAACTTATTGGTACATTTGCAATGACTTCACAGAGCCTGAACCAACTGCTGCTGGGGGTAAACAATTGTTTCATTGTCTAGATACAGCGAGCAAAAAATTATACAAAAAGAACATTCAGCTGAACGAAAGGGTAGAGAAGCTGCAGCTAACTGGAAAAATGGTTCATATTGACCGCAGCTCTTGTATGTATTCAGTCTTAACACACCACGTTACTAAATTAATTAAAATAGCATTAATACGAGCCGCACAATGCTAGAATTATTTTATCTGCGATGCAACCACTAAGTGATGTGACAAACGAAATATATTTCCCCTGAATTGCATGCTTGCTTCTCGCAAAATAAGCACTTGCCTCGAGCGCACGGCGAACAGGAAGCGTATCATATTTACTAACAGTCGGCATATAGAAAAATAATGACGCTGAAGATTTCTCCACTTTTCAAGGAAATTATCGACTGATCATTGGCAGAACGTTTATTTTTATCAGTGATACAGAAATAGAACCTTCAAGATTTTATTGAGATAACAGTGATACAGGAAAATAGCCTCAAGATTTTAGCAGTGATAAAGAAAAATGCCTTTAAAATTTTAGCAGTGATACAGAAAAGTAACCACAGGTTTTTAGCAGTGATACAGAAAAGTAACCACAGGTTTTTAGCAGTGATACAGAAGAGTAACCACAAGACTTAGCAGTGATACAGAAAAGTAAGCTCTAAGCAAGAAGGCTAAGAGACTGAGACGACGCAGACTTGACAGTGAAGGATGACTGCAACGGGATCATGGAGCTCATGTCAAATAACGGATAAATGTAGTGCCTTGAGAGGCAATCCCAAAGAGCTTTTTGTGTGTAGATGCGTTCAAGATGACGTCCCTCCGCCTGGATCAGCTGCCTCTGGGGGTAAATAAATGCTCTGTATTCGTGATAAAGAGAAAAACAACGTGAGATTGGCTGTGAACCAACTGTCCGTGTGGGTAAAAGGGCTCTAATAGTCTTAAAAGATAGTTCCTCTCTAACGCAAATGATGGTGTTTTGTTGACGCAAGCGTCAGCCCCGCGTATTTCAATCTATCAATTCTGAAGGGGTCGGGTTTCCTGGCAATGTCGATTTCATCAAAGGATCGTCAAGTGACCGTTCAAAAGTTTTGTCTCATCAACTCTTGTATTAGTGAAGTCGTCCGCACGCACGACGATAATCAACTTTCATTGATGATACCATTCCACGTCATGAGAGGAACATGTCAGAACTATCATTGATGATACCATCTGAACTTTAGGCATAGGTCAACATGGAATCAGGTTATTGCTACATATTTCCTTCAAGATGAGTGGATTTGAAGTAAATCGTAAGAAATGAGAAAAATATGTCCACAGAACCGCACGCTTTGCATTCCAATACTGTCAAATACTGTGTTCATGCAGTGCTGTGACGTATACAGTAATCGGTTACGATACTTCAGAGCGCTCCTGTCCGCATGCCCGCAGACAGGAATAGTGGGCCTCGCTAGCATTAGTCAGGCCTCATGAATGCTGTTGCGTTTCCGCTGTGATGGTGCATCAGCCTGCACACGCTTAGTCAGCATTTCCTAGAGGGAAATGACAGACTTTCTATTATTATATGAATTTACTGTTATGAAATCTGTCTCTATTTATTTTTTCATATTCTCAAGCCTCTCGAAGAGATGGGTCGGTAGCTCACCCCTCATTCCTTGTAATATCTCTCTTAACTTCAGCCTCTCGAAGAGATGGGTCGGTAGCTCACCCTTCATCCCTTGTAATATCTCTCTTAACTTCAGCCTCTCGAAGAGATGGGTCGGTAGCTCACATCTCATCCCTTGTAATATCTCTCTTAATTTCAGCCTCTCGAAGAGATGGGTCGGTAGCTCACCCTCATCCCTTGTAATATCTCTCTTAACTTCAGCCTCTCGAAGAGATGGGTCGGTAGCTCACATCTCATCCCTTGTAATATCTCTCTTAACTTCAGCCTCTCGAAGAGATGGGTCGGTAGCTCACATCTCATCTCTTGTAATATCTCTCTTAACTTCAGCCTCTCGAAGAGATGGGTCGGTAGCTCACCCCTCATCCCTTTTAATATCTCTATTAACTTCAAACAACCTTTATGAGGGATGTAGTGGACGGGCAACCCTATTTAACGCAGGGTTGTTGCGACGGTTTGCTCTCCATTGCGAAAAGATGATGAATGTTGCTCAAGCTATGTAATGCAAATTCTTTATCGTGATCCATGTTTGGTGTGTTTTAGCCTTATATGCGGTTACAGTGTTTCACCCCATTGATGCACACGGTGAGGGCTATTTAGATTGGAATAATTAGGTCTATCGTAATATCCTTAATTTCGAAGTTGTCAGTTACCCAGTCTATCCACTTTGGTTGCTTGTTTGTTGGTTAATTTATGCATTTACATTTGAATCACTCCGGCAATTAGTGGAATCCTGTCTTTATATCAAACTTAAATAAAGTACAGCGCTCATCAATAAGCGTCGCATAATTGACATCGGTTATTATTGCAACACGGCTCAGTGTGGGTTGAAATTGTTGAGGCAAACTGACCAATGCATTGGTTCACCATATTACAATACTATTGCCAAAAATTTACTATCGATTCAAATTGTTATGGTCTCTAGCTAGCGTTATCTCTGCCAGCAACCTGATCCGGTTTTCTCGCTGAATAAAACTCGAAAGTAGAACAGCACATCAATTTCCTTCACAACTTGTGAATTAAATTTTTTCCCAAGCCAGACGAATTTCCCACCTGCTCACCATATTTGGCTTCGAATAATAATAATAATAGTAACAATAATACAAACACCAGTGTAAAGTGTAAGGTGGTTATCTGTAGCATCGTCGACAACACAAACTCTTCCTAACTAATTCGCTGTGCTTCATTTCCTCCGTCCAGCTTCCGCCCCAACGCAGCAGGCCTCAGCAGCTGTCATGGCCAGCCCTACGACATCACCAGGAGATGATGACCTGCTCGCTACGGTGAAAGTAAGAAGCTGAGAACGTTGGTGTGTAGGGCTAAGTGCTCAATAGAACGTTGGTGTGTGGGGCTGAGTGCTCAATAGAACGTTGGTGTGTAGGGCTAAGTGCTCAATAGTAAGATTAGGACATTGGTATTGGACGTCTTGTTGTTGGAGAGGACGGTGAGCAACGATTTTTTTTTGTGATTGGTGTACCAAGTTGGAAGTTCAAGACAAGTAAAGGAGCAAGACAAATTCGAGACAAGTAGGAGACAGGTAGGTAGGAAAGAAGAAGAAGTTCAAAACAAGTAGGAGACAGGTAAGTAGGAGACAATTAGGAGTTCAAGACAAGTAGGAAACAAGTAGGGGAGGGGTTCGAGGCAACTAGAACATTTAGGAGTTCGAGACAAGCAGGAGAGAGGTAAGTAGAAGCCAAATAGGAGTTCAAGACAAGTGGGAAACTTGTAAGGGGTTGAGTCAAGTAGGAGACATGTAGTAGTTTGAGACAGGTAGGAGTACTTTTCATTTCGTCGTCAGTGGTTGACAGTTTGTATAAATGCTCAAAAATCCGGCACTTGCTTTCCACATTGCGTGACGCCGACGGTCTTCGCAGAGGGCGCGATGCACATCAGCGTAGAGACGGCTGCAAATGATTTCTTTGTACAGTTTAAGGTAGACATCTCCATGTTTAAGGGTGCGGTGCATGTGGCGTGGGATAAAGAATACACATGTATCGAGTTCTGACGGTCGCTGGTTTGAGTCCCGGCGAAGTTGATGATAATTATTTTCTCATTACGTTGTCCGCTTTATGCAAGGCGATTAGGAATAAAATACTTTGAACATGTATCTAGAGCCTGTATTTACCCCAACACGTGCTGTGTGGTGGTCAGGAGGGGCTGTGGGGGGTACGGGTGCAGTGGGAGTGGATGCAACAGAAGATGATGCAGCCTGTACCCGGAGAGGGCTCAGACCGTTCTCCTCGTCCCGCCGCCGAGAAAACCGAGGACGTCGCTCTCGGAGTCCACAAACAGCAGGTAACCGCTTCACAATCAAGGGCGCTCGTCTTGATATGCCACACTCGACTACTGCCAAGTTCATTCAAAGTCGCAGTTTGGCGATGGTAGGGCTACTGCATAAAGCACCCTTCGTAGCCCATTGGTACGCTAATGCATTGAACACTAATGCTGTGGTGATTTAGACGCGCATTGATGTCGGAAAACCTTATCTCAAAGTGCGGTTAGATAAGCCATCAACAATTCATTTCTGATCATTTGGTCGATTTTATGTCATATATACAGTTTTGAAATATCTGGACTGATGAAACACTGGTTGTTATTCCGTCTTTATAAATAGATTGCAATATATCGTTCTAACAGCAAGGAATTTTTCGCTGTTGCTAAACCACTGGTTGTCGATGCTAAGTTCTGAACGACGAGAGGTGAACGATCATGATGGGGTGATGACGAAGTGTGTGACAACAACTTAGCGTCGTAACTGCGAACGCGCTTACACTTTCTTTGTTTCTTGGACGTTTTCTGTCGTCCGCTTCTTTCATAATGATAATTTCACTAGGTATACGTACTTTTTTTGCTTTATCTTGAATCGTTGTGAAGGCCTGATCAACTGTAGCAAGTCTTGGACATCAGCGTACTGAGTTAGTGGAGTTCTAACATTGAGAGTCAACATGGTGGGCATTCTTTATTGCGGGGTTTTATAGTGAATATTAGTTTTACATAGGAAGTGCTTTTATATGACCATTCATCGTTGTTTATCAATGTAAAATATATTATCGGATGATATATTTGAACAGAAGTTCAGCTGGCTTCTCATCGTTCCAACGTAATGTGATTATCAATAATATCCATCCATATTATATATACTAACGGAAGAGATTCTTTTTTGGAAATCATATTCTCACTGTGACGCATACGTGACTTGTGTCATTTGTCATTGATTTTTTTTTGTGTTATCAATTGCTCAATTACCAAAAATTAAATTATTTAATTATTGAGATCCACAGAAATTCGTTGGGAACCTCTGCGACTGGGGTAAACCAGCAAATAGCCAGAAGCCTCTAGATGGACAGATAATTATATAAATTTTTATATAAAGTTTGTCTGTGCTCCCAAAGTTCTCACAGCAATCCAGCAAAACCTCAGAGAGTCATTGTTGTTCGGCGGGTCACGGAATCTCACAGAAATATGCAGTGAACCAAAGGGATGACCCCACGAAGGATGCTTCGCTGTGGGCTGCTGGAGGATTAGCTCTGTGCAGTAGTGTGGCTCCGGCAGACCCTGGAGTGAGGAAAGGTCTATCGGTAAGGAAAGCGTCATCTGTAAAGAAAGGGACGTCAGCCAAGGAAGATACATCAGTGAGGAAAGAGCCATGTGCAAGCAGAGGGACATCGGTTAGGAAAGGGATATCGGTGAGGATAGAGCCATCAGTGAGGCAAGCAGAAGCTGTTTGCAAAGGAAAATCTGTGAGGAAAGGGCTATCGGTAAGGAAACCCTCATTGGTGAGGAAAGAGCCAGCTGAGAGGATGGGCACATCCAGAACAAGTTTAGACCCTGGCCCTGATGATGGGTTTCTCAGGTCCTTGAAGTCCGAACTGCTCGAGTTCATCCAGTGTATGCTGGATGCAGTCAAGTATTCGTCAACCGTCACTGAGGATGAGGTGAAGAAGCTGAAAACGAGCGTGGAAGACTTTCTGAAGTGTGATACTCACGTACAGAGCATGGGAAAGGAAAAACACAAAATGACCGATAGGGAGTTGAAATCCAAAAACAAAGAACACAAAGAATCAGGAAGTCAAACAGAAAGTCAGCAGAGGAGAACGGGCAAGATAGTCAATTTGGCAACGCATGGCGAGAATAATCAATCACAGCGCCATTCGAATAAAGAAAGGTTTTCGAGTAATGGAATCAGGACATCACAAGTTTCTTGTACCTGCTTCCAACACAGATCTCGAAGAAGTAACTCATCTTCATTTCGCAAAGAAGAACGTAAAAATACGTGTTGTAACAGAAACCAGGACAGATGTTGTGAATTTGGCACAATACAAAATGACGAACAGCGAAGAACACGACTTGTGGTACATTGCTGCCCGTGTTACAAGAACGGTTCTCACCAAAACCAGGATGCAGCCTGCACTCCGCAACATGGGGAAGTCGAGCATTCCTGCCCTCAGAACCGGAGTTGCATTGGGTACAGTACTCGACATCAGTGCATCAAACCTCTTAGCGCTCATCGTTCCTTCGATAGAGAGGAAGAACACAACAATTTCAAGAGGAATGGCAACGTGAGCAGAAGACTAGGATATATTCAGCCTCCAGAAGCGTGCAATACGAGCTCAAAGAAACAAAGTTGCACTGGCTTGAGGTACCAGTGTGATATGCAAAAGGTCCACCCGTCATATGGGTATGTTGTTACTCCTAAATTGCAAGATAATTTCCAGATGATACTGTTGATGCTTGACGACTACTTTCATCAGATAATGTGCGCGTCTGAATCTTTGTTACTACAACACCACAACATCCTCAGCGCCATCACGATCTTATGCCGTGTTCCCCCAAAATCTTGGATGAGCTGGGTGGATGATCTATTGGGACTTGTCATAGGCTGCTTACGCAGCAGTAGCGGTTTTCTCTGCCTCTGCTGGGAAACCACTGTATTTTTCAACGATAATCGACGGAGCTTAAATACAGAGAGCCGACGTGCTGAGGAATCGGAATCCGTAGAAAACTGTTCTGATGCCCGAGATGTTTGCACGGCTTGTCTTGGTACCCAAAAATCACGAAAATTTGTCCCTGAGCATAAATGTCATGATGTATGTCGGTCTAACTTGCGTGAACAAACGAAAGACAAATTTGGGCCCTATTGTAGTCTGGATGGAGATTGCTTAAACGAAGGCCATTTGTCGAGAGATCAAACCATCGGCAACAAGCATGATCGTGGTTCAGGTGGTTGTAAGTTCAGTAGAAAAGACGTAACTGAAAAGTCGTGCACCTTAGAACAACTCAACAGCTCTGGTATCAAGAAGACCCGAGCTCGCGAGGCAAATACACAAACCAATTTTTTCAGTGCCGGACCGGAATTCTGCTCCCGAATAAGTGAAATCCATGAAGGATTTTTCATCAATCAGAAGGAAATGCAATCCATCACTCGGAACGAAACAGATTTCAAACAAGCTTTGGATTTCACAACTCTTCATCGCATGGGCTGTCTTTTTGCCGCTGCACTCAGCAAGGCCTACAAGATCGGAGAAAAACTGTCTCAGATCAAGAAAACTATCGATGATGACACCAAACCTCGACCAGCAGCAGAGAAACACTCTACAGTCGATGCCAGGAGAGAGACAGGGTGTCGTACATCAAGTGACTCAGAGGAGGAAGAAATGCTGTGCAAATGCAAATGTGACCGGAAACATGAAAGAAGTGTGACGAATGAAACATTAAAGTTTGTCCGCAGAGGCAGGCTCCCACAGAAACGAAAGCAGAAGCTAAGAGGTCCAATTTATGAAGCGTCGAGGAGGTAAGGTCTTGGGGAGAACGGATGGATTTTCTGGACGACCGGACTCGTTTCTGATGATGATGCACGTAGGTTGACTAGCTCAATTTTTATTCAAGATAGTAGACACATGAGTGATACAGAGGCATAACTCAGCATTGGGATCTAACTATAGGCGCATTATAGGTGTTCTGAAATATTATCGAAGCCATGTTCGGATACAGGTTAAATTTTAATTTATAATGTATATTGAGTACTTAGATTGATAACCGAAAACAGTACTTGGTCATTACCGTACTTGGTCACCATTAACAAAAAAAAGGGCTCTCAC
The DNA here is from genome assembly GCA_016164225.1 of Gammarus roeselii. NCBI lineage: Eukaryota > Metazoa > Arthropoda > Malacostraca > Amphipoda > Gammaridae > Gammarus > Gammarus roeselii. The sequence continues at coordinate 8,597 of SDVV010033637.1, forward strand.
AACTGTGGACACAAGAACTACCGGGTAGCAGAACATGCGGTGGTGACCAAGTCCTGCAAGATGGTAGAGGAACGAGCTGGTTCCTGATGTTACTGATTCATTCAATGATTTGAACAAAGATGTTAGACAAGAGGACAACGTAATTCTGTTACTAGGTGTGCATGTTTGAGGGGAAAACAAACTTTTGCTTCATAAATATATCAATGCGGGGAAATGTTAATGAAAAAAAGGATATTGGTTGCAGGAACACTGACAGTTGGAGGAAGGTATTGCTTTGCTGATTAATTCACACATAATTGTAAATTATTATTACTGGGTCCAATCGGGCGGTACGGTTATTTTTTGTGCACAGAAGTTTGACATTTTTTCCCTGTTTGAAACAAAATTTCGACAAATTTAGTTGTATAGAAGCCTCGCTCTTATAAAAATTATTTGATTTTTTTAGTTGAAATACAACCAGCAAGTAGGGTCCTAGATACTCAAGAAACGATTGCTACAGGCAAGGTAAGATTCAGTGAGGCAAGCTGGAACCGGAACAAGCAAGCGAATTGTGACCCAGATATGCGAGGAGAGATGGAAAAGGGCATGATGAAACTAGATAAGCCAAGTTGAGACCCAGACATGCAATGGGAGACCCGAACGAGCAGGGTGATAGTGGGACCCGGGTTTGGCGGAATCCAGTCAGCTTAATTACGAGGCAAACGTTTGACTGGAGCCCAGACCGGTATTATGATTTATGTTGCTACTACTATTATTTCTTGAGTTGAATACCACAGCGTGCGAAAACACTAATATCGATATGTTTTAACCAAATTTCGCAGGAACACATGGTCGTCATCTAGTAGTTCAACACAACCTAGAAGTCGTGCCGTGCATTTGGGGACATCACGTAAAATAGAGGAGAGTAATCAAAAGAAATTCGGAAAGAGAGGATGGAGATGTCACCAAAATAAACATTGTCAAGAGTCCACTGGCGGAAACAGGGGGGAGAGAAGAGGGCGATGTCATCATAGTAAACATTGTCAAGAGTCCACTGGCGGAAACAGGGGGGAGAGAAGAGGGCGATGTCATCATAGTAAACATTGTCAAGAGTCCACTGGCGGAAAGAGAGCCTACAACAATTGTTCCCCAAAAAAGTGCTCTCACAACTGTGGACACAAGAACTACCGGATGGCAGAGAATGCGGTGATGGCCAAGTCCTGCAAGAGCGCCCGCACCGAAGAAAAATACTCATCAATCACTCCGAAAATGATTCGTCGAGAGTTAGGTGAACATTCTCAGAAAGATGGTAGAGGAACGAGCTGGTTTAAAAAACGTGACGATCCAACCGTTCTGACTTTAGCATTTTGCCAATCAATTGATTGTGACACAGCAGTATCTAGAGATCAAACTGAAGATGACGAGTACATCCACATCCCTCAAGAGCCTCAATCATCTTCTACCGTCTTCTCAGACGTTACCTCATCGTCCAAACCTTCAGAACCCGACAACTCGATTCTATCAGTTGTGTTTCCCTTACTCCAGTCTCCGTATTCGTGCAGTGCTGATTGTTCAGCTTCGTCAAGTGCCTGTAAATGGAGTGGTCCTAGTCCGGCTTCGACCACGATTCAGAAAGAGTATATCCGACCAGGAACGGCGCAAGGAGAGCGGTCGATGGCGTCAATTAATTTAGAAACTCCATCGTCGGAGTTCGACGGAACAAGGGGTTTCTCATTCACTCTGTCAACAGATGAGTCAGAGCCGAAGATGTCCCCCTTCTGCAACACCCGCTTCCCTCCCTGCAACTGGCTCCAGCTGAAGGTGAGTGGGATCCATCATCGAATACAGGTCAGAGGTAGGTATAAATAATCCTGATTTAATATATACATACGAATGTCAAGTTATGTTACTCCATGTGTGATGAACACGCAACAAACAATGAATATTTGAGATTCGACAGCGTTATTGTAATCATATATTAGATCAGATTAGATTATATTAAAATAGATTAGGCTAGATTAGGTTAGAATAGACTACGGAAACAAAACGAGCACAAGTGCTCATGTCAAGTTATTCCCTTGAAGGAAAAGTGGGGGATGGTCAACGAAGCACACTTACAGAAAAATTAAGGTTATATGGGTAGCAATAGAGAAGGCTCACAGCTGCCACCACTTGTATCTACTGGCTTCCCCTCACTACTACTCAAAGCATTTGAAACCTAGATAAAACGTCCATATATCAGATTGACAATTATGAGTTGGTGGCGAGGGGAGATGGGGAAATAAACATCTAGGTTTCAGGTGAACACATCTCGGACTGTTCTGTTTTAAACATTCATAGCTAAGACGGACACGTTCGTACGCTCAATGCGATCGTTATTTTCCCCGAGGGCCGGAAGTTGGAGGTCATGAGACCTCCAGTTAGGCAGATTCCTGTGCGGTAGTCCGCGCGCAGTTACCTGGGCGGTTACCTGGGTACCACGCGTAGTTACCTGGGCGGTAGTCCACGCTCAGCTACCTGGGCGGTTAACTGGGCACCACGTGCAGTTACCTGGGCGGTAGTCCACGTTCAGCTACCTGGGCGGTTACCTGGGCACCACGTGCAGTTACCTGGGCGGTAGTCCACGCTCAGCTACCTGGGCGGTTAACTGGGCACCACGGGCAGTTACCTGGGCGGTAGTCCACGTTCAGCTACCTGGGC
>SDVV010033638.1:0-11275 GCA_016164225.1 Gammarus roeselii
TTTTGCAATACTCTGGTAGTGGGTATTGCAATACTCTGGTAGTGGTTATTGCAATACTCTGGTAGTGGGTTTTACAATACTCTGTTTGTGGGTGTTGCTGAGTATTGCAATACTCTGGTTGTGTGTATTGCTGAGTATTGCAATACTCTGGTTGTGGGTATTGCTGAGTATTGCAACACTCTGGTACTGGGTTTTGCAATACTCTGGTAGTGGGTATTGCAGAGTATTGCAATACTCTGGTAGTGTGTTTTGCAATACTCTTGTAGTGGGTTCTGCAATACTCTGATAGTAAGTATTGCAGAGTATTGCAATACTCGTTGATGGGACATCATTAGGGTGAATTTGTTGACGGGACATCATTAAGGTGACTTCGTTGACGGGACATCATTAAGGGTGACTTCGTCGACAGGACATCATTAGTGTGACTTTGTTGACGAGACATCATTTGGGTGACTTTGTTGACGGGACATCATTAAGGTGACTTCGTTGACGGGACATCATCAAGGGTGACTTCGTCGACAGGACATCATTAGTGTGACTTTGTTGACGAGACATCATTTGGGTGACTTTGTTGACGGGACATCATCAAGGTGACTTCGTTGACGGGACATCATTAAGGTGACTTCGTTGACGTGACTTCATTAGGGTGACTTTGTTGACGGGACATCATTAGGGTGACTTCGTCGGCAGGACATCATTAGTGTGACTTTGTTGACGAGACATCATTTGGGTGACTTTGTTGACGGGACATCATTAAGGTGACTTCGTTGACGGGACATCATTAAGGTGACTTCGTTGACGTGACTTCATTAGGGTGACTTCGTTGACGGGACATCCTTAGGGTGACTTTGTTAGCGGGACATCATTGGGGTGACTTCCTTGACGGGACATCATTAGGGTGACTTCGTCGACGGGAAATCATTAATGTGACTGTTGACGGGACATCATTAGGGTGACTTCGTTGACGAGACATCATTTAGGTGACTCTGTTGACGGGACATCATTAAGGTGACTTCGTTGACGGGACATAATTAGGGGAATTTGTTGACGGGACATCATTAGGGTGACTTCGTTGACGAGACATCATTTGGGTGACTCTGCTGACGGGACATCATTAAGGTGACTTCGTTGACGTGACTTCAATAGGGTGACTTCGTTGACGGGACATTCTTAGGGTGACTTTGTTAGCGGGACATCATTGGGGTGACTTCCATGACGGGACATCATTAGGGTGACTTTGTTGACGTGACATCATTAGGGTGACTCTGTTGAAGTGGCATCATTAGGTGACTTTGTTGACCGGACATCATTAGGGTGACTTCGTGAACGGGACATCATTAGGGTGACTTTGTTGACGTGACTCCATTTGGGTGACATCTCTAGCGTGACTTCCTTAGGACGACACTATGAACGTGACTCCCATGAGGCAACATTCATGAAGCGACAGCCTTAAGGTGACAGCCTTAAAGTGACAGCCTTAAGGTGACAGCCTCAAGGTGAAAACCTGAAGGTGACAGCCTTAAGGCAACAGCTTCAAGGCGACTGCCTTAAGGTGACAGCCCTAAGGTGGCAGCATTAAGATGACAGCACTAAGGCGACAGCCTTAAGATGACAGCACTAAGGCGACAGCCTTAAGATAACAGCCTTAAGGTGACAGCCTTAAGGCGACAGCCTTAAGGTGACAGCCTTATGACGACAGCCTGAAGGCGACATCTTTAATGTAGCATCCTAAAGGTGATATTTTTGAGGTGGTATTTTTGAGCTGACATCTTTCAAAAGACATTCCCTAAGAGGGCATCCTTAAGGTGATATTCACGAGGTGACATCGGTTAGGTGACAGCCTTAAGCTGACATCTTAGAGGCGGCATCCTCAAGGTGGCTTCCTCAAGGCGACATACTCAAGGCAGCATCCTCAAGGCAGCATTCTCAAGGCGGCATTTTCAAGGCGGCATCCTCAAAGGCGGCATCCTTAAGGTGGCATCCTCAGGCAGCATCCTCGAGGCGGAATCCTCAAGGCAGTATCCTCGAGGCGACATCCTCAAAGCGGTATCCTCAAGGCGGCATCCTCAAGGGGGCTTCCTCAAAGTGGCACCCTCAAGGTGACATCCTCAAGGCGGCATCCTCATGGCGGGATCCTCAAGGTGGCATCCTCAAGACCGCATTCTCAAGGCCTCATTCGCTCGACGGTATCCTCAAGGCGGCATAAACAAGGTGACGTCCTCAAAATGGCATTCTCAATGCAGCATCGCACAGACAGCATCACCGTGTTGGCATCCTCAAGGCGACATTCTCAAAGCGGTATCCTCAATGCTGCCCACACAAGGCGGCCTCCTCAAGGTGGCCTCCTCAAGGTGGCCTCCTCAAGGTGGCCTCCTCAAGGTGGCCTCCTCAATGTGGCCTCCTCAAGGCGGCCTCCTCAAGGTGGCCTCCTCAAGGTGGCCTTCTCAAGGTGGATTCTTCAAGGTGGCCTCCTCAAGGTGGCCTCATCAAGGTGGTCTCCTCAAGGTGGCCTCCTCAAGGTGGCCTCCTCAAAAGGCCTCCTCAAGGTGGCCTCCTCAAGGCGGCATCTACAAAGCGGCCTCCTCAGGGCAGCATTTTCAGGACAAGAGCCATTAGTAGCCTCTTTAGTCGTTGTCCTTAGCCTCAGCGAACGGGAGGCTCCGTTCAGCCACGATTCTCAAATAGAGCAGCACTGAACCAATCTGAAGCTGAACTTAGACGTTTGCCTTCAAGGTCCTGCAAAGTTTTTTTGCAATTGACCCATAAAATTCCGCTATTGCCCCCGAGGGTCGAGACGAAGAGTAGCCAATTTAAAATACAATGGTCACCCCTGCGCGACTGAAGCGTGACCAGGAAAGAAAGCTTTCCCACTGCCAAAGCCAAGAGGAGTGCAAATGCCTTGCACAGCGGATAAGAATCCAGTCGCTGGACAGCTTCGATTACCCATTTGTCGTGCTACACGGATTACAATCGTGAGCTCGTGAGGTTCAATGGATAATCAGAATGGCCCTCACTCTGGATACAAATCTGGATGACGTTCAGTCTGGACAAAAATCCGGATACCGCACAACACGGATGACAATCCGGAAAACGTACAACCTGGATATGAGCCCGGATCACCGAGAAAGCCCCGTATGGACACATTCGTTTAACAAGGAACTCCCAGCCGCGTTATCTTTGTGACTGGATTAAGAACCTACAAGGTGGATCTTCAAATGAATTAATGTCCGACTATGTATTATACAGTGAATGTATAATAGTCGTTCTATTTAATATAACGAAAATATCCAAACCAATTACGCCATAGCGAAATCCTATTCAGTTACGTTTCAGGTTTTATGTTCGCTGTAATTATTCAAATATATATTTTTCAGACGTGTGTCATAACCGCCATATGTGTTTGCTACTTCCTACTGTTGGTGCTTCATTGCTTCTGGAAGAGCTCACTTACGTTTATCGGGTTAACTCGGTTTCATAATGGCATTGGATTTTTGATAGCTCTTTGTGCTTAGGTTGTTTTAGGTTTGTCATGAAAAGAGCTCTGCGGCAGAGGAAGATTAAACGAAGACACAAAAATGCACGCCAGCAAGAAGTATAAGAAATTAGGCTCCCTAGTACCAGCAAATAATTTTTATGTTTGTGTATTATTTATATATTATTTGGTCCGTTTTCTTTGGCCCTTAAATGAAAAGTTGACATGAACATTCTTCGTTTTTGTGCCAGTAAATACATTCAGTTAATTAGAGCACCAATATAACGCGTGTTTCCCAAGACAGCTGAAGCAAGTTAATTGCTCCGTGTAATCCGTGCCATAAAAAATATATTCAAAAGTGGGCCTAAAATATATCGCCCCATATCAGTGATGCCTGTCATGTGAGAAGTGTGTAATGAAGTTTTTTATATTTCATTACATATTCACTTTGTTTCTAATAACCAACTGAGACAAAATCCCCGTGGCTTCCAGACCTTCAGGGATACAGTATATTGCATGTCCTATTAAAGTTCACTGTGGATGTTATTGATGGATTCGGTTATGGGAAGTAACTGTTGCAACTTGTATGAACCTCTGCAAAGGTCTTGATTGTGTGACCCATGACATACTGGGAGTGAATTTTCGGATTGACGGAATTGGTTATATTGATTTAAGTTGGATGAAAAGATGGTTTCTTGATAGAAACACAGGTTAGTTGAAATAAACAATCAAGGTGGCCTCCTCGATTGACCCATGCAGTACTCTTACGCATGATGTAGGAGTACTGCAAGGGTCGATCCTTGGACCGTTGCTCTTCCTTATCTGCATCAATGATATTATAAACACGACTGACTGTTGTCCATTGTCATATTGCAGATGATAGTATAGTATAATCGACCAAAAAAATCTTAATGATACGTTTACTAATAAGAATAAACAATTGGTCCCCAGTTGAAATTGGTTCTCTTCTAATAAGTTGACGTTAACTGACGACATGACACTGGATATGATATTATCCTAGAGGAAAGCATCCATTCCTATTGCACAGGTCAAAATGCTTCTCCTGGGCTATTAGGCCAGAGACTTAATTGAAAAGATCGTGTCTCTTCCTTTACAAAATTGAAAATGATCTTATAACTTCTGCAAAAAGTATTTAGTACAATTGATTTAATCATCATTGTCTTACTTGTTGTACAAACGTGTATGCCTTTACCTCCAAAACAAACTTGTAACCTATCATTATTAGATAAAAGCGTATTGCTATAACACAATCACTGCTATGCAGACGAGACCACAGTAGCCTCTCTGTTGTCAATGGAACATTCTCTCCAGAATGCACTAACACCACAGTCTCGTTACTGTACCCTGATTCTCTTACTCTGTCATCATTATAATTTCCCCTCGTATGTTTCCTCAAAGTTTTGAATAATTTAATTTACATTGATGACGAAGTAAAGTATGTTAATTGATAAGTCATCACGTCAACACAATCCCAGCAGTTGTTTTCATCAGAGCTGCTAAAACTTGTAATTCTATTGCTACAAATGCATGAGCGAGTGGCAGTATAGGTAGCAGTCTCTAACCTTGAGCTAAAGTTGTACATTTTCGAACTCGTAGGTGCAGAAATTCTTGAGTAATTTACATCCAGCATGCAATGTACCGTGTCATCCATTTATTACTCATCATTGTAATTTCGAGGATGTTTCATTTACAATGGGATTTTTTCCTGTTCATGTATCTCGTACATGCAGGAACCGTCCAATGATCAGCCCATTGTGATGACCCATTACAATGGCTTTATCCTACGCTTATATAACCTGTCGTGTTAACAATGTTTTTAGCTTAATAACAGGTGTTTCGTGCACCAAACATTACGTGAGTAAGATTGATATGCAACTTCATGCTGGACACTATTTCTCTCAATTTCTTTATTATATGTCAGTATGAGCCGTATATTGTCATATTAAGTTTATATCAGTTGACCCTACTTATTTAACTTCGTTCAGTGTAACGTTTTCTTCTGTCATGACGTATTGAACAATGGAGAATACCGTAATGTAAATTGATTCTTGGGATGTGCAAATGGGATGTCGTGGGATGTGGGATGTAGGATGTTGCCTAAAGGCTTTCACTACCCTTAGTCAGGTAGAGTAAATATTACGGATATTTATGTAACAATTAATGTCTTCAGAACAGCTCACAGTAACAAAGACGGGTAAACATCATCTGTGTATTTTGATACTTCTACAATTTGTCATCTAGCCATTATGTTTAAATGATCATGCAATTCTGAATGTTGGTTCTCGTCTTCCTCACTCAAACGGATTAATATAATCACTTCATGTTGACTTCAATTAGTTCAAGCGCACCTTTGGATTTCTTTTCCGAGTAGTTTTAATACTGACCTAGAAATCTAATTCATTTAAAAATAACACGGGCTGCGATTTTCTGTCTTCCTCCTAGTCAGTAAAAACAGCAGGTGCCAGTATGGGCACCTTGGAAACCAGTCGAACAGGAGGTGCACGTATGGGCACCCTTGGAAATCAGTCGATTAGGGCGATGGTTGGCTCGTGCTCTGATTCCAGAACAGGAGGTGTCCGTATGGCTGAATTACTCATGGAAACCAGTCGATTACGGTGATGGTTGGTTCATGCTCTGATTCCAAAACAGGAGGTGCCCGTATGGCTGAGTTACTCTTGGAAATCAATCGATTAGGGCGATGGTTGGTTCGTGCTCTGATTCCAAAACATGAGGTGCCGTATGACTAAGTTACCCTTGGAAGCCAGTCGATTAGGGCGATGGTCGGTTCATGATCTGATTCCAAAACAGGAGGTGCCCGTATGACTAAGTTACCCATAAGAGCCAGTTGATTAGGACGATGGTTGGTTTGTGCTCTGATTCCACCGCAGACGGTGTCCGTATGGCTGAGTAACACTTGGAAACCAGTCGATTAGGACGATGGCTGGTTCGTGCTCTGATTCAAAAACAGACGGTGTCCGTATGGCTGAGTTACCCATGGAAGCCAGTTGATTAGGACGGTGGTTGGTTTGTGCTCTGATTCCACAGCAGACGGTGTCCGTATGGCTGAGTTACCCTTGAAAACCAGTCGATTAGGACGATGGCTGGTTCGTGCTCTGATTCAAAAACAGACGGTGTCCGTATGGCTGAGTTACCCATGGAAGCCAGTTGATTAGGACGGTGGTTGGTTTGTGCTCTGATTCCACAGCAGACGGTGTCCGTATGGCTGAGTTACCCTTGAAAACCAGTCGATTAGGACGATGGCTGGTTCGTGCTCTGATTCAAAAACAGACGGTGTCCGTATGGCTGAGTTACCCATGGAAGCCAGTTGATTAGGACGGTGGTTGGTTTGTGCTCTGATTCCACAGCAGACGGTGTCCGTATGGCTGAGTTACCCTTGAAAACCAGTCGATTAGGACGATGGCTGGTTCGTGCTCTGATTCAAAAACAGACGGTGTCCGTATGGCTGAGTTACCCATGGAAGCCAGTTGATTAGGACGATGGTTGGTTTGTGCTCTGATTCCACAGCAGACGGTGTCCATATGGCTGAGTTACCCTTGGAAACCAGTCGATGTCCGTATGGCTGAGTTACCCTTGGAAGCCAATCGATTAGGGCGATGGTTGGTTCGTGCTCTGATTCCAAAACGCATTAACAGAGACATAAAATTGACCTTCCCCTAGAACTTGCTGACAGGAGGAAGAATTTGGAGCACATTCCTTGAAAAGGGCGAACATCTGCGATGTGGACTTCGTATCTTCATTTATGTCTTTTCAGTACAGCCTTAGCTTTGAGTCTCATATACGATGTTTCCTTTTATCTTGACGATTCGTTTGGACGATTTTTTTACCCTTATAGTCATCGTCAGAATTTAACCAACTGAAAATATTAAATTTTATAGCCAGTAGGACACAAAGCATTGAGTGTGGAGTACATTGAAAGGGTAGCAGGCAACAATGTTAGATTTTTGAACTTTTTAGACTCGTGTCAAGTTAATTATTTCCATGTGGACACTGTGTTCTCTATTTTTGTGACACCATTGACTCCTACGGAACTGAATCTCCTCAATGAATAAAACTATTCCCGAGTTCATAAAAAAAATCATTGCGGATAATAATTTGCCAGAGACAAGCAATATCTCTGCAGACCAGAACCTCATTGCCACCAGTTCTTGAGCACATCACTAACCCTATAACCAAGCCATTCTATTCTGTTCATTTCCCGTAATGTCGAGCTGGACCTAAATGCCGCGGTCATCTCGAGCAGCCAAGTCCAGCTTCCGACCCGCGGATCCGGAGACTGACCGGGCAGACCTAAATTGCAGACTTAATTCTTCCCTCGCTTGTGTTTGCGACAGAGACGAAAGCGAGGACGCTTCAGCGACGCCCGCCAGGGGAATCTTGTTCGTTTTTGTGGGTATTACTAACGTATTGAAGCTGCCTTTTTGTTGGTAAAATAGGGTTGTGGATGAACGCTGTTCACTCGCCGTGCGAAGGTCTGGTCACATGAACGTTCTTGTCAAGACGCCGTTGGGAAGAGATCTGTACCCCGGCAGCCACAAATTTGACGCTTCAAAAAAAAACTTCAGTTCAATTTGATTGATTGCTTTTGATTGATTGATGGTTAGCTGATTTAAAAATACAGACACATGAATATACTTAGTCAAATTGAAGACATTAGGAAGAAAACCTTATAAAACAGCCTCTGCCAAGCTAATAGAAGCTTAAGGGCAAGGATAACAGTGTATAACATTAGGATACGCATGCGCAGATAAAGATATTTAAAGTGTGATAAATCGGCCAGCCCAAACATTCAACTATATTAGTCGTATCTAAAGTGGGCCAGAATTCACCGCATTAAAGTCAAGTTCGATTATTCGCATAAGGCAGGCTTGCTTCAACAACAGAACGAAGCTAGATTACTCGTATACAACTGGGACAGTCATACAGCAAGGGTTACTTCCAAAATGATGTGTGCTTAACATATTGGCAACTCAGTACTTCAATAATAGACAGGAGACGCTCCACCTCAGAAGTCCTTTACACCAGCAATATATGAAAGGTAAATGGAGCAGCAATCCATAAGGATACTAAGAGATGACTATTAAATGTGCTGATAGGTTCTTCCATAATATATTTTGCCTAGGGCGCAGGATCACCGCCTCACTTTCACAAATAAATATTACCTGAAAAGTGCTAACTGAGTATGGCTCGAATTTCAACATTGGCATTGCGTTACAAAGGAATATAAGACTATTTTATTTATTCGGTAAAGAGCTCATAAATAATATTCATGTGCTCAAATTTGGTCGAACAAAAACATGTTCTATCCGACATCTTCGTGAGTTAGCAGAGCGCTCTCTTGCTTAAGCTATTGTCCGACTGGCTCAAGCCCTATTGTAAGCTGTCTCACTGATCATGTCCGACTAGCTCAAGCCCTATTGTAAACTGTCTCAATGATCATGTCCGACTAGCTCAAGCCCTATTGTAAACTGTCTCAGGGACCGTGTCCGACTAGCTCAAGTCCTATTGTAAGCTGTCTCAAGAACCATATCTAACTAGTTCAAGCTTCTTTGTAAGCTGTCTCAAGGACCGTGTCCGTTTAGCTCAAGCATAATTGTAAGATGTCTCAAGGACCGTGTCCGAGTAGCACAAGCCCTATTGTAAGCTGTCTCAAAGACATTGTCCGACTAGCTCAAACCCTATTGTAAGCTGTCTCAAGGACCGTGTCCGACTAGCTCAAGCCCTATTGTAGGCTGTCTCAAGGACCGTGTCCGACTAGCTCAAGCCCTATTGTAAGCTGTCTCAAGAACCGTGTTCGACTAGCTCAAGCCCTATTGTGAGCAGTCTCAAGGACCGTGTCCGACTAGCTCAAGCCCTATTATAAGCTGTCTCATGGACCGTGTCCGACTAGCTCAAGTACTATTGTAAGCTGTTTCAAGGACCATTTCCGACTAGCTCAAGACGTATTGTAAGCTGTCTCAAGAACCGTGTCTGACAAGCTCGAGTACTATTGTAAGCTGTCTCAAGGACCATGTCCGACTAGCTCAAGCCCTATTGTTATCTGTCTCAAAGATCGTGTTCGACTAACTTAAGCTCTATTGTAAGCTGCCTCAAGGATCGTGTCCGACTAGCTCAAGTACTATTGTTAGCTGTCTCAAAGACCGTGTCCGTCTACCTCAAGCCCTATTGTAAGCTGTCTCAAGGACCTGTCCAACTAGCTCAAGCTCTATTGTAAGCTGTCTCAAAGACCGTGTCTGTCTAGCTCAAGCCCTATTGTAAGCTGTCTCAAGGACCGTGTCCGACTAGCTCAAGCCCAATTGTAAGCTGTCTCAAAGACCGTGTCTGTCTAGCTTAAGCTCTATTGTAAGCTGTCTCAAAGACCGTGTCCGTCTACCTCAAGCCCTATTGTAAGCTGTCTCAAGGACCGTGTCCGACTAGCTCAAGCCCTATTGTAAGCTGTCTCAAAGACCGTGTCTGTCTAGCTTAAGCTCTATTGTAAGCTGTCTCAAAGACCGTGTCCGACTAGCTCAAGCCCTATTGTAAGCTGTCTCAAGGACCGTGTCCGACTAGCTCAAGCCCAATTGTAAGCTGTCTCAAGGACCGTGTCCGACTAGCTCAAGCCCTATTGGATGCTGTCTCAAGGAATGTGTCCGACTATCTCAAGCATTATTGTAAGCTGTCTCATGGACCGTGTCCGACTAGCTCAAGTTCTGTTGTAAGCTGTCTCAAGGACCATATCCGACTAGCTCTAGCTATTTTGTAAGCTGTCTCAAGGACCGTGTTCGACTAGCTCAAGCATAATTGTAAGCTGTCTCAAGGACCGTGTCCGAGTAACTCCAGCCCTATTGTAAGCTCTCTCAAGGACCATGTCCGGCTAGTTTAAGCCCTAATGTACGCTGTCTCAAGGACAGTTTCCGAGTAGCTCAAGCCCTATTGTAAGCTGTCGCAAGGACCGTCAGCAAATCAAGTGTGTGTAGGTACAGCAGGTCACAATAACGACCATTTTGGGTGAGCGAAGTGTTTCAGGAACCTGGATATATGATACCGATCTGCCCTCTATAGATGAATAAAATAATTCTGACCAACATCTAAACGAAGGGATCTAGGAAGATCACATGTTCGAAAATGAGTTATATTGTATTAAATGCTTCCTTTAGTGACCCCAGTCTGTAATTGTCTGGAAGCTGGTGCACCTTATTTGGTTAAAAAACTCAATTATCTGGGACACGGATGGCTTCATCTGTCCGTTTCTCTAACCCTGTTCACCACACTTGGCAGACACGAGAGGCACCATGCACAGTCTCCAGTTACATGGAAATGATGGACTGAAGGTTCCTGTATATCTTTTAATTAGGCCTGAACCCTTTCTGGTGAGCTAATTCTAAGGCGAATAATCACCAATGACCACCAGGGGGTGTTCCAAAAAGAACAGACACCTTGTTGGAGTTCCTGGTCCTAGGAACCATTGCAGAAAAAGTGCAGCAAAATGGTTATCGTTTGTTGTCAGTGGGGACGAGATGCCAGGAAGAATATTGTTTAATTTCTGACAGCGTCACTCGGAACGCAAGCTATTGATTCTTCTTGCGGTTCAGCATGCAATAACGTGCGACGGAGCGTGTGTACAAGATGATGTACGTGGGAGGGAAAGAAGGTGTATCTTAAAGCGTGTGTACAAGATGATGTACGAGGGAGGGAAAGAAGGTGTATCTTAAAGCGTGTGTACAAGATGATGTACGTGGGAGGGAAAGAAGGTGTATCTTGAAGCGTGTGTACAAGATGATGTAC
>SDVV010033639.1:0-11274 GCA_016164225.1 Gammarus roeselii
AATGAAGAAATACATGACATATGTATGAAAACGGGGGAAAATATATAATCCTTGGTTGGATTAGGTTAGGATGGGTGGGATAGGTTTACTGCCCCTCTACAATACAAACCTATAGTGAAAATGCTATAGTTGATCTGGTGAATGCTCGAAAAAGTCAGATATTCTGAACTGTAACGCAATCTTGTAACAAAGACTGAATTAATCACCAACTTTTAAGTGTACAAACTACAAGCGGATCACAAACATTATTAAAAATAAGACTTGCGGGAATAAGCATCTAGTAAAGACATGCGAGCGGATAACATAATTGAGATGTACATTAAAACATTGAAGCTTTTCAACACTCAACACAAATTCCGATAGATCAGCTCTCCAAGACGACATAGAACCGGACCCAATTCCATCGTCGAGAGGTAAAACATATCAATATTTTGGATCATTACATCCAATTAAGCGTAGTTTATACCCAATATTCTATGAAATTAGGCAAATTTATATCAAATACAGATATATTCCTCTGATAACCAATCAAATTATACCACAACAACTATAAAATAGCTAAATAAGATTCTTTGCTCTACCATAACCGACAACGATTAACTATTATATACGGTGTATCCTAACACACCCAGATGATAAATCTTATCCCAATATCCCACGACTAAGATCATATACTAACATATCGGCCATACCGAAAATATCTGACATTCAACACTGAGTTTGGAGAATACTGTTATTTTTCACTACAATACCTGTTAAAATCTATAACAAATTATACAACCAACTAAGATATTATGTCTTTAGTAGAACAAATCAAAGCCCACCGTGTCATAATAACGAACTCTACAATGCTTTATTAGGTCACTTCTCAGCAATCTACCACTGATATATAACAAATTTCAAAGGTAACATCCAGTGATGGGACAATACTTTAGACATACATACCATGCATCTGTTTAGTCCATCGTCTCAGAACAGCGTCCAGCAAAGTCACATCCTGGACATAACCAAGAATCTTTACACAGGTACAGTTGTCAAAATGGGGCTGACATGAGTCTCAAAGAGTGTGGCCATAAAAATCTGGGCATCTGTTCACTGATGACCTAAGTAAACCACTACAACGAATAGAAGCTTGTCGGATAACCTCTCTAACAAACCCATGGAACTTAAGATTGACGTCAACAAGAACTTACAAAATTTACGTTGAACATGGACGAACTCCAAATGACAACCAAAAAGTGTAAACCACCTCTACACCAGGACATCCATCATCCCATAAATCGTCTTCTAAAACGTTACACTCTACACTTTCTAGGGTTCAATGAAGAAATTCCACAGAGATGCAGTACGGACTACACCTCTTAAGCATAAATGTCTATGATTATCGTGAGAAAATCATACAACAACAACAACTATAAAAAAATAGTCATATAAGATGCTCTACTCTGCTCTAATTCACATTTGAAATGTAATACACTAGGGTATCCATCATAGTAAATTGGTCTACTTACAGAAATAGGCATGAACAGAACGGGCTTTTGCCTATGGGACACCTCTAACTCCTTCTAAATATTGAAGAATAGTCCCACAATAAACATACAATATAACCTAACAGCATGACCGAGTTTGGAACAAATGGGATCTTCCAGATCTATAATAACCATGTCAAACATTGTACGAGGATGTAAGAAGATTTATAAACACTAAAAATATACAACTTGTAGCTAAATTATACCTAAAATAATGTTCTACATTGCAGATACAAACGTAATATATCATAATATTCCGATATTGTTTAAAATACCTAATACCTTGAATCGAAGATGTAAACTGTAAAGAGAAAATACAAAACTGAAAGACATACTAAAACTCTCGACTTACAACAAAACGAGAAGATCAATTCTCTACCAGACCCACAACATACATAAAAAAAAACGTGACGAACGAGAAAAAAAACATGTAACCAACCAAACAACTGACGTGAATAAGATACCAGGACATGCGAGCAGTATACGCTGAAACCTATAGTAAATGGTGTGGAATACTTCTACACGATGTACTGTATGTTCAAAATCCGATAAAATTACTCGCCAACTCAGTCCAAAACAGGGTTAAATTAACGTTTCTTTAACTAAAGTAACCACGGCCTAATCGTAACAGCAAGTCATATATACATATAAAATACCAAAATGATGCAATAACCGACCAATTATGCCGGAAATTGTGTGGTACATGGAAAATGCAAACCTGAAATATCCTAAAAATTCCTATAACTGTATGCGATAACTATGGGATCTTCTCCTTTGAAGGAATGTTTCAGTCACATGTTTATATGGCATCTTTTTCTATGAGTGCGATAGCTCGAGGCCGGAGGAAACGAGGGATGCAGTTACTGCTAGAGTAACTAAAAATAGAGCGCAAGGGTACTGACATTTGAAAAAAACGGATACTTGTTCATTGAGATCGGCTTAGGTATTATTACAAGTTCTGTAATGTGAACAGACTATACATTAAATAAGTTGTCTATGAACCGAACCCAAATCTAATGTCGAGAGGTAAAACATACCAATATTTTGGATCGATACATCCAGTTAAGCTAATTTATACCCATCAATTCATGAAAAGTAAGCGAATTAATTCCTGATACTAATATTCATATGATATTCAATCGAAACATATAATGGGATCAAAAGCTAAACAAGCTTCTCTATTCTTTCCTAATAGATATTGATAAAGTATGGCATGCGACATATCCTACTCCAGAAAATAAATCCTACGCAACAATGGAAGGTGCATGGTCGATCAAACCTATTTTGGATCGTTACATTCAGTTAAGCTAATTTATACCCAAGAATCCATGAAATTAAGTGAATTCATACCTTATTCACTTATATTCATAGGATAATAAAGGTTTCACCCTCTAATGCTGCATGTAAATTATTATGTAACATATAAATGAATGTTATAAATGTATGTTGTCATTACCCCCTAAACATTTAGAGGACCAGCATTGAAATGCATATATGCAACATGACATGAAACGAAATGGCAATACAGTATGCCCAGCATTGAAATGCAAATACCTATATGTAAATAAAAATATATAACCTACCAACAAACTATTAACATATATAAGCTGACTGTACATCCAAATGAGCCACCTCCATTCCTTGATGCCGCTCGCCTTCCGCTACCCTCCGCCCCGCCCACCTTTCGCTGCTGACTCCGGTCAACATGGTCGCCCCACGGTCGCCCGTCCGTACACCCGCCTATAAAACTGCCTCGATGGCATATTCACGCCTATGTATATACTACTTGTAATCCATACAAACATTTCCTCACTCATGATCACTGTACACCTCGAACGGTCTGCTGCTTGTCCATGTAGTGATTTCGTATAGTGAGCAAACAACTCATTTGTTATGCCCGGGTTCGTGTAACTAAAGTATTTTCTTCTGCAGGTGTATCAGCTTCCGCATCTCATCTCAAACTCCACGGACCTCACGTCCCTTCTGTTGGCTGGTCTTCCGCCCTTAGCGCCACCCACCGGACTTGTCATCCACTGGACATCAATAGCTGCCGGACGCCATTTTCCGGGCTACACTGTACTAACAAATATGGTAAATATCATAAGTGCAATTCCAAATTTAGCTAAGGGGGCAATAATTTTCCTGTTGCAATTTAAACAAAAATTCTTACTTTTCAACTATTCAGGGGTGAGTTTAATAATTAGTTTGGGGTGTACTTGAGTCAGATTTATGCCAGCTTGATTAATTAAAATACTCTCATTTATCGTAGTTCAGAGAAACTGTTGAGTATTTTTGAATTGGCGGACAAACCTTGCGTGAGACTTTTGTTCGTCGAGTCAACAGATTACTTATCATCCTAGCCTTCAAACTTCAACCTCTTTTCAAGGGAACAGTTGTTCCATGTATTCAAACTTTCAGACGCCCGCTTCACCTCGACTCTAACTTAACCATCTATTTGCTCTCTCCCCTTTTCTTTTGTGTGTATAAAGTGTAACTATTAGGTATAAACCAATGTGCATCCCGTGCAGTTGTTGAAGATGTTCAAGTCACTTTTTCGCAATCATCGGTACATAATTTTTTCAACTATATACTAGAAATACTGGTATTAAAAAAGTGTTGTAGATATTTCTATGAACTGTTGACATTAATAATAGGTATAACTTCTGAAATGTTGTCGCCCTTTTTCGGGTTCTACATTTAGCAACTGCGTCCAGTCACATTAAGTAGCTGCATCCAATCACATTTAGTGGCTGCGTCCAATCACATTTCGTAACTGTTTCCAATCACATTTAGTAACTGTTTCCAATCACATTTAGTAGGTGCGTCCAATCACATTTAGAAGCTGCGTTTAATCACATTTAGTAGCTGCGTCCAGTCACATTTAGCAGATCCGTCCAGTCACGAACTTGTGATTGTTATCCAAGTCTTTGAGTGTCTGTGTTCAATAAATGATTTCAATCAGATTGTTTTCATTTTCCTGAACTACAACACGGCAAATCTCCAGTCCTCCTAACCACCATTCAACCCGTAAGTATTAGATCTTCACATCCAATATGCTCAGTATTTGCTCTTATGAACCTGCACGTATTTCCACAAGACAAAATTGTAATCCGTAACGCTTATTGTTTTGATCAGGAGCACTCAAATCGTGTTCCCTTGCTCAAATCATGTGCCGGAGACCAAGTGTAATAATGATGTAACTGTTTCGCAGCAAGCACTTTGATGAGGTCTGAGCTCAGTCAAGTTGCAGTTTATGTTTTCATGATCCTCCTGTAAACTCCGGTGGGGTTGGACTAGCCATAACTGCTCTCAAACGACCTCACTTGATACTGCATTGCTAATCCCTTGTAAATTATTACCCTTTTCCTCGTATAATTATAATACTGCAAGTCTACACAGTCTTCCAGCCAGCCGTCAAAGCCAACGTTAACTTTCTTGGCCACCTTATGGAGAGGAAAGGTGGAAGTTATTGGTTAACCTCTTCCGCCCACACCTTGGACCAAATAATTTGGCCAGCCTATAAGGTCGTTCAAAATGCACTATCTTTTCCGCTAGCTGTAGGTATCTGAAAAGGTAGTTTTCGTGTTCTACAAGCAGCTGGAGCACGATAAATTTCATCTTGTTATTTTTATCTACACAGCTGATGAAGCAACGCTTCACCCCTAGCTGCAGCTGGACCAGGTTCTGTGACGTCTCAAATGCAACTATTCTTTCCTCACTTTTTATTTTTCATGCTTATAGGTAAACATTCATAACCTCCCACCGTTGACACGTTTTTTGTTTACATTAATGTAAAACTCTTGTTTGTAATTCTTCTAATTTCATATGAATATTTGAGTTATGTATGCTCATGTTTGGATTTTTGCCAAACGATTACACGAGTGTTGCAACAGTTCGGATTTTTGCTGTGAAGTGTCTCGTAGCGCATGCGGGTCTTCGTGGATCGTGAAAAAATGCATGGCAACAAAATTAGGGCACCGGAAATACCAACTGGCGCATTGATACTAGATTTCTTTTGTATCTGATCTAGAGCTTCGATCACTTAACAAAAATGATAATGTCTTTGTTAATTGCGACTTATCTAAGTCATTTGAACGCAGTGCGGTAATTTTTTCTTGTTTTCAACTAAATTCTTTGCATTCAATCAATGCTAGATTCTGTCACAGCTCTAATTACTGAACATTGGCGAATATTTATTTTAATAGAAGTCACGAAATCAAATCAAATGTTATAGTTTAGCTACTTAATTTACAGGGTTATTCGGTATTAGAACAAATCACAAAGACGTTCACATTCAAAGAACCTGACCAACACACTTTTTTATTTTCCATTTTCAATCAAATATGCATCAGATTTTTTTTTTTCGCCCGAAGTGTTTTATTCAAATACTAACCGTTGTATTGGTTATTCACATTCCAGTGATAATTTCCGTCACGTAATGAACACATTTTTGCCGATGGCAAGACGACACTTTAATTGAGCTTTACTAAATACTAAACATTCGAGCTGTTGGAAAGAAGTTAAGTGTTGGTAATGTTTGTCCAACTAATCATATATTTTGAACCGACTAGTTAGCATGAAATATTCCATACGCGAAGGATAAACCACAAATTGGGGTAACTTAAAGAATGGGCTGAATAATTGAGATAGTCTAAGGAGTACGTATGTAGAAGGTTATCAGATACTTTTCACACGTTTCTGTACGCGCTGTAAAAAATATTTCTACGAATAGTGTTTCTGGAAGGCTATTCCTGGTTGTGGTGGCGTTATTGATTGTCAGATGTGATTATTAGCACTTCACACGTTCAGCAAGATATAGTTTTTGGTACATTATCTTCCCTGGATATATTGTTGTAATCATAGAAGTTGATTTTAAAACCTTTTTTAAAGAGTGCAACACAGATGAAGGAATGGTATTCAGGAACAGCATGATATGGGCTAAAACAATGTGGGACGGAAATAATAGGAGAACAGATAACGACCGTTACCTCCCGCAGCCTCCTAGTACCGGCATATGAACGGGATCAAACGTGACTACTGTACGACTTGATAAACTCGGCCGTGGCCCCTGAACGTTGTGTCAAATTTACTTTCATTATTAACTGTAAGCGTCACGGTATGTATGACGTCACGTCGTTCGTTGTGGATGGTGGTTGTTGTTCCGCTGCAACATTTTGATGTGGGTGTCGGTCTGTGACGACATAAGCCGCGGTGCTGTAAACGTGGTATGCGTTGTGCGCTGGTTAGCTGTTGCAAAGGCATGCTCGTCTGTAGTTGGTCGTTGCTGCCTTCCGGGTACCTGCGTCACCACTGAGGCGCGTAACAATCGGCCAGCGTGCAGCCAACTGAGTGCGCGATTCCAGAACTGACCAGTATTATTTAGACAACGCTATAAATGTCAGAAATACGGACACACGAGCCAAAATTGTCACGGTGAAAAAAGATGCTCACACTGCTCCCCGGACGACCACGATAAGCGAGACGATCTCTTGTCGTGCCCATCCGAAGAACCTCACTGATTTTACTGCAAAGTAAACGTTCCCCTACGGGACACGAAGACTGCCCCCAGGACAAGACTGAGAGAGAGATCCTGCAATACCAAACTGAGCACAAAGTCGGGCGACGAGAGGCTGCGGCCGCGATTCGCTCCCCCCAAGCTGACCCTCCGGCCCAGGAGAGAAGATCAGCATCATTCCCTACCCCTTCCTCATAACGCTTGTAGATAGTGGTGCAAACAAAGTGGCCCCCTCAATGAACCCATTCGTCATGATGAATTCGCTCTCCAACCAACTGGGAGGTAGACCGATAAACATAAACCGACAGGGCAAGAAGTATCTGGCCCACGTCGTTAATATTGAGCTAAGTAACGCTATACAAAGGATTAATAAAATAGACAAACACAAGGTAGCTGTCGAAGTATATCCGTTCTTCAATGCTTCAAGACGAATTATACTACACTCCCAAAACTGACCTAAGGGCTTTTGCAGCAGGTTTAGCAAAGGATTATGGAATCACCAACGTTTCCCTAGCAGAATGGATTAAACCACGAAACATCCACACCACCGCGTACCAAATCACTTTCCCAGGATGTGACACACCGGAATTTATAGCAATCCAGGGAGAACAGGGAAAAACAAAAAACTTACCCAGTGGCGACATAGCCTGCTTTGTGCAAAAAATGCCTGTAATACGGCCACGTCATCAAATACTGCAAACCATACATACCCCAACGCTGTAAAAGGTGCGCCGGCGAGCATGGCCAACAGGACTGCACAGCCCACCAACCTAAATGCTATCACTGCTCATGCCTCCATGAGGCAGGTTACCGCGACTGCCCAAAGCAGATGGACCAAAAAGCAATGACAATCGTACAAATTGACCGCAGAGTCACACGAAAACAAGCCATCCAAATCTTTTATGACGAAAACCCAAACTGCCGTAATTTAAATTACGCCAAAGCAGTTAAATTTACAACTAAGTCTACCCCAACAGACAATATTTGTGTACAGTTAACACAAACTACTACCATGACCCCAACATCCCTTTCCAGTACTAACAATACCACAACCAACCCAGCGACCGCCCTCGTACTAGAGGCGGGCGCCCCAAGCAACGGATCCACCAGTGCCTAGGAAAGCACTGCGATGGATGCTGCCTCGGTCGACTACGAGGAGAGGTCCAAGAACCTGAAACGCAAAAGGCCAAGAGACGATGATTCCTCCGACGATGACCGCGGGATACGCGACACCCTCTCACCACGAAGCAAAAAGATTAGTAGCACACCACAAACCACAGCTCGCCTCGATCAGAGCGTTGAACGATTTCTGACCGTCTTAACTGCAACCGCACCCAGCTAAAACCAAAGTGAGGTATTCAACCCTCAGCTAACGTGCCCAACACCAGAACATCTCACAAGTGAGAACGACCATCGCTTGCGCGAGGACACCTTGAAAATCTTCAACAAAGAACTGATACCCCAGAACACTGATCTACCATGCATCGCACTCGACTCAAATATCCCAATGACTACTACCCAGCCCATCATAATGTTTAAAAAAAAACTCCATAGAAGAGAAATGCACTCGCTCAAGAAGCAAACACAGATATCGTACTCCCTCATCCTCGTCCTCCTACAAGAGCACTCACAGCCGAGAACGCAGTGAGTCTAGGAGATCATGTTCTACAGAAAGCGGACGCTCATGCGAACGCTCTCGATCTAGGACACCTGCGCCTCATAGACAAGAACACCACGAAAGTTCCTACAAACCACGAGACCGCTCCAGACCACCAAAATCTGGGGGTGAGACAAATCCGAAATGAACAACAACACAATACTTCAGTGGAATTACCAGGGACTTAGAAGCAAGAAAGATGAATTACTATCGCTAATCTCTACCCAGTGAAGATATGTATCTCAAGACCTATTGCGGTGGTATCTATCTACTCGTCACGTAATCAAGACCTCACGGAGGCACTAATGACCGATCTGCTTGACCAACCGCGTCATCCCGTACTTCTCCTTGGATACTTCAACAGCTACCACGAAGTGTGGGGATGCGTGAGAACAGACCCCAGAGGGGTGATAATGGCCAACACCATAGACACTCACAACCTGGTCCTTCTTAACGACGGATAACCTACACGGATCACCCTCGAAAGTAAAACCGCCATCGATTTATCAATCTGTTCCCCTACTTTAGCTCCCCAACTCGTTTGGGAAGTCCTGCCTTCAACACATGACAGTGATCACAACCCAGTGATCATATCGCTCCTTACTAACCGACCAAGCAATCCTAACACACAAGAACTCCGATTCAACTTCCGGAAAGCCAGCTGGGAGGAGTTCTCGACACATGTCGCATGGGACGATGTGGAGGGCCTTCCCGAAGACATTTCAGAGCACGTCCTTATCATACATCTATACGAAAAATTCGAAAGTGCAGCTACTGCATGCATTCCTCAATATGTATCCTCAACCTTTTTCACAAAACCTTGGTGGTGCCCGGAGGTACAAGAAGCAAGAGATCGGCGTGACAGGATGTGCGAGGCCTCCCGTCGCGCACGTTCCCCCAGGAACCGAGTAGCCTGGAAAAGGGAAGCTGCCGTGTTCCGCAAACTTAGCGTGGAGAAGAAGCGAGAAAGCTGGACCCAACTAGTTAGTACAATCAATCGAAACACCCCTCTCTCCCAAGTGTGGGAAAAAATCAGATGTATCCCAGGTCACCCCGAGCGACATATCCACATACTGTCGGACGGAGACACTGAATATTCTTCATACGCTGACATCGCGGACAAACTAGCTCAAACTTTCAGCCAAATATCACAATCAACAAATTATACGGCTTCTTTCCAACAGGAAAAGATCCTAAGAGAAAGTAAGCATATCGACTTCACTTCCACAAATGGAGAATTCTACGACAAACCTTTCTCCATCCATGAACTACAATATGCAATTGACCACACTCGTGAAACCTCACCCGGGCCGGACCGAGTGCACATCAACATGATCAAACACCTTCATGACAACCCTCTCCAGCACCTACTAAATGTGTTCTATACGCTGTATTCAAATTCATTCATTCCCATCCAATGGCGGGAATCCGTAATTATACCGATACCCAAACCCGGAAAGTGTCACAGCGACCCACATAACTATCATCCCATTGCCCTAACTACCGTCCTATGTAAGACTATGGAAAGAATGATAAACTCACGCCTAGTCGACTACTTTGAAATGCATGCAGGCCTTAACAACATCCAGTGCGGTGGTCGTAAGCGCCACTCCACAACGGACCACCTCGTACGACTAGAATCAGACATTAGACAGGCCTTCGTCCGAAGAGAACTTGTGGTTTCCATATTTTTCGACGTTGAAAGAGCATACGACACTACGTGGAAATACGGGATGATGAAGGATCTCCACCGTAAAGGTTTGAGAGGTCGGCTACCACTTTTCATCCACCAATTTCTACAAAATTGCACTTTCAGGGTCAAGGTTGGCGACACTCAGTCTCCGTCATATCCGCAAGAAATGGGCGTTCCCAAGGAAAGCGTCCTCAGTGTCACTCTTTTTATCCTCAAAATCTATCAGTTAGCCGACATTCTTCCCAGAGACGGAAGACTGCTCTCATCGCTATACATGGACGACCTACAAATAAGCTACAGACACCCCAGCCTCATAACCATTCAACATGAACTCCAGAAGTGCCAAAAACCTAGTCGGGAACTGGGCTTCCCTAAACGGATTCCGATTCTCGCCCTCTAGTATACGAAGAAACGATCAAATTCCTGGGTCTTGTGTGGGATCCTAAGCTCACGTGGCGACCCCACATTTCAGCCCTGGCGACTCGATGCAAAAGGTCGACGGGACTTATCCAATCGGTAACATCCCTGAAGTGCGGTGCCGACATGGACACCGGAATGACGTTGTTCAGAGCAATAATACAATCGCATATGGACTACGGAGCCGTTGTCTACGGATCTGCAGCCAAAACTACTCTCGACCCTCTCTCGACCATCGCAAACAATGCTTTGTGTATCACAAACGGCGCGTTCCGCTCCACTCCAATCGAATCACTTAACGTGCTCGCTAACAAACTTCCACTTCTGCTCCGGCGAGACAAACTGTCACCACAATACTATGTTAAGACTAGATTTGATTTGATTTGATTTGGTCCTCATTTCCACCAGAGCCTCAACGTGAGTCATAATAGGCTCCCCCGTAGGGCTCGACGATCATTGATTA
>SDVV010033640.1:0-11274 GCA_016164225.1 Gammarus roeselii
CTGGGAGTCGCCAATCAATTTGTTTGATTCTAGGAACTCGGTAATTTTTTCCGTTATCAAACTTTCCATCAACTTGCCAATGACCGAGGTGAGACTAAGTAGAGGAAGGGAGGAGACCAGAGTAATGATTGCTTGCTTCTGACATTGTTATAGTATAGTGATGGCAATACCTCAACCCTCTGAGGAACTAGCATTCTCCGAATGAAACAATCGTTCGTTGGGGGCATCAGTGGATTCGTCTCTTAGTTTGCCTGTTGGGATAACTTTGAGCCTCAAGGAGTGGCAAAGACTCATGTAAAGGCACTTCTGTTTCATTGTTTTCAGATTGAGAGGTTCTGCCATGTTCGTCTTAGCATTTTGGTTTTTCGTTAAAATTGCGGTGTTTATTTTGACTACTACCTCATTTTCGACGTAGTCCGTGAGCACAATGATGTAATTTTTGAATGGATTTGCGCTCTCAATGATTTTAAACATAGCACCATAGACGTTAATATTTATATTTTCAAAAGTGCATCCATCGGAAAGGTCGGACGTTAGCACATTTTTCATGAGGATATCACCAATGAGTATTGTCTCAGGGGCCTTGGTATTTTCTGTTGACCCGGTGCTGGTGCCTGATGCTTCACAGTGAGCCGGTTTTGCTGTTGCGTATTTTTCTGTTGATGTGGCGATTAAAGGCTCTGTATCGGAGGAAGAAATGAGGGTTATGGACTCAGTTTCAGAGGTACATGGGGTGGAAGATGAAGAGCTCAGCAGCGTTGGGTGAGTATCTGTCACTGAATGAGCTACCCCGTGGGAGAGGGTAGGTTTCTATGTATCGCGTTAAAGGGCACATGCGTTTGCCACCGGAGTGTGTGGGCAATGCGGCAGCTCTATGTTTATAGGCTTGCTGGTTCCGGTGCATTTTTGGCTTTTGCATGATATGCAGTCTCTGTTATTCTTAGCACATGCGCATTTCTCGCATGTTCCACTATAACACAAGCAGCAGGATTTGCTTCTGTTGGCAGTGTGGCTGTGGGGTGACATGTCTTTGTTTCAAGGTTAAATCTCAGTGAAGTAGACTACTTAGGGGGCTTGTTGTTGGAGGTTCTTAGAGAGCGTCTTATTAGCAAATTATTATAGGGCTCTGCGTGAAGAGGAGGACTCGTGACGTTATATTGTGCAGAATCGTATGTGGGTATTACTTATCGTTCAAACACATATAAATTTTGGTTCAATCGTTCAAAACCATTTCAGTCTTGGTCCAATCTATTTTACCGCATCATTCCTACTTGTTTTTAATTGTATGCCAACATTACAAAATCTTTGTAGAAATAAAAGCAGTATATTCAGAAAAGAGGCAGAGACAAATAATTAGCTAGTAATTTCAATAAATGTTGACTTAGCCTACGCAGAGCTGTTTGATATAAACTTAATCGGAAGACGCAGGTACAAGATGTTATTCTATTGGTAGAAGAAAATTGCACCAAGTAATTAAATTTTATGTTATAACAATTTGTTCAAATTATCCAAAACTTTGTTAATATTTAGAAATATTTCAGACATGAGGGACTAATATTTTAGCTAAACATTATAATAAATGTTGACTGGCAAAAAAAGAGATTTGTCATAGCGTAAACTTGAAAATTCGGAAAGAAATACACATAATCATTTATCTCAACTAGAAATTTTTGAGTCGTCGTTCACTTTACCATATGTTACTCAGAGTCTTCCATTTGCGAAGGTTGATGAGACATAGGCAAAAACGATATAACAGTCTCTTTTAGTGTATGAAGAACCTGATGGTTAATTTGCAGTCCATAAGGTCGACAGGCTAATACTGCGGTGTAATTTACTTGAAGAACCGGAATGAGTCCTAAACTTAACAGGGACAGGGGTAGAGAGCAGCATCAGCTACTCATGACTGTGGGATGGAGAGGGGTGCGCACATGTGTACACATTAGTCAGAGCCACACACAACTACAATGTTTCAAATAATGTATGCCCAAAATGGCAGCTGAAATGAAGATAATTTTCACAAATAATCTTGAAGTTACAGGAAAAGAGATGGGCTACCTTGGTTTTGACGGTCGTCGGGAAATAATTGAAAATATTAAATTGTTTTATACGAATGAAAATTTAACACAAAATAATTTTGAGCGAAACACGAATGAATGCTAAAACGCTCAAAAAGTAATCTACTCAGACGTGTATAACAGATTCGCACAATCTAACCCGCCTAGATATTTTAATGAGAGTAGCTGTTCGATACACAATTTGTGTCTTAGAGCCAGTTATGTGTGCTAGTTAATGCTACCTAGGAAGAAATGATATACACTTGTTTAAGAAAATATTACAATAAGTAATGTGAAGTAGTGAAGAAAACATAAACACAATTTTTATTTAAACGAATGCGCCTTCAGGAATCGCTTGCCAGTCGCCGATTTTATTTCTGTAAAAGATACCCAATGAGTGATCTACAGTCTATAAGAAATCACAGGCTTATACTATGGTGTGTAATTTATTCGAGGAAATGCGATGAGTTCTAATTGCCAAAATTATGATGTATTACGTTAATACTAAATTAATCTACAGAGTTATGAACTAAGAAACATGTTTATGCTCAAGGAATGACTACCGATCTATTGAACTTGTCGCAGTTCCGTGTACATTATATTCGCTGTCACGCTGCATTTTCGGGGTACAGTTTGAAATAGATCGCGGGTCTGCATTAAATGTTTCAAATACTTAAATAGCACGGAGAAATTGTTCAAACTGTGCTCCTGTTCTTTACCGTTTCACTACATAATAGGTATATTAAGAATATTTATGCAGGCAGTCAACTAATAAAAATTTTAATTCTTAAAAGACAGAGCGACGAATATGTTCGCAAGAAATTAAAGATCAAAATTGGTTGTTCCTGATCAAATGAAGATATTCAAATGAAGATATTCAGTTCAAGTATTGACTGCATGTGACGCAACCTTATCGGATGAGCAGTGGAAAAAAAGGGGCGGGGCGAGGGTAGTGAGCAGCCGCCGTTCATGACCATGGGATGATGATATGCACGCACGTATGAACACGTCAGTCCAAAATGTACACAGCCCCGTTTTTGTTAGGGTGTGACGTTTTGCTTTGGCGTTCTTGCGTCAAGTTTTCGAGCGCGAGTTGAAGCTTTTTCAATATAATGTAGGATTTATTTTATTATGTTGTACAGCAGCGATATGATCTAAAAAAGACTGCCGGAATCATTCCCCCTAAGAAAAGCAGAGCACATACGGAAAAAAAAGCTACACTGATCAAGGTCTGACAATGAAATTTCCTTTAAGATGATTATCAGCTGACAAACACTCAGAGGGTAAAATTCTTTATCTTCCTCGAGGTATTTCACCAGGAATGTAAAGCGGGTTTGAAAATGTTATGAGAGATCATTATCTCGTGCGATGTAAATAAAGATTGATTGATTTTCCTACCTGATGTAATAAAAAATTGGATAACTTCATTGAGATTTCAAGTAACAAGAAAAGTAACCTACAAAGACATGAATTAAAGCTAATAGTAAAATGGAAGCAAATTTTAAAAATACCTTGGCATATTTCCCTATAAAAAATACTAAGGTAAATGTCCTGAGCGCAGGATAAAAGATAATGAGCGCATTAAAGTAATCAAAGAAAGACGAAGTACGAGATAATCGTAGAACAAATGCAAACTGAGAAAAGAATCTTCAAGAACATTACATGAGAAAATTAAACCTTGAAATAGTCTTAGGAGCAATGAGCTCATGGGCTCAAAGTGGTTTATGAGCTCAAAAAAAAAAGTTCAACAAACACATTGAATAATTGAACAAATGAATTTTACCTTGTGGCGGAAATATACTTGGCACAGGAAATAAACCACCAAGAAGTGCAACTGACTAAGTGAAGTGTAACTTTTTGAACGGCAAGAGGGAGAGAGTAGAATATCAGCACTGGAGAAATTGAAATGTGTTGACCCTCAAGCTGGATCAAAACAGCAGCTGGAATGAAACGTGGGTCCCACTGTTTGGCTAGAGGGATCCTGAGGCAGGTCGAAGCAGTTGAAGTTGAACAACAATTAGTTGCAGCGAGGGATTTTCAAGACGGTCCAAAGTAGATCCACAATATATGCAGCGCAGGATCATCGAAAGATGGGTGAAAGCAGCCAGTCCACTGATAGCGGAGGGGAGAGCGTAGGTGGCAAGGCTTCAGAAGGTGGGGCGGAGGGGTGTAAGTCCGTTACACCCAGCCTAGGCAGGCGACTGCACAGGTTCATCGGAACAACGGGTCACTCACTGTGCGTGCATCCGTGTGTCGACGCAGCTGAGGCAGAAGAGGGGTGGTAGGGAGGAGTAGGTTAGGCAGTACAGGTAGTGAAACATTCCCTTGCGACGTAAAATCACCCTCTTTTGTGAGCAAACACCTATATGGAACTACAAGTGCAAGATCATCAAGGGAGGCCTAATTAACCACGCACATTTTTGGGTAAGCCGGTTCAAAGAAACGTCTCCCAAATTGATCAAAAGCATGGGTTGTGGTGCCTTGGGCCACAATAAAGCACAACCACGAGACACAGTGGAGCGCCAAAACGCACAGGGTGGCCAGATGCTGCAACGCTGGCCGACGAGAATAGCTCATAGATTTACACAATAAACTTTGAAATTCGACAGTGTTACCACAAATTCAGGTAAAGCGTAACACATATGGATAGGTGAACAGTTCACACATCGAGTTGAAACTAAAACAGATTCACTTGAACCTGATGTCCAGGTGTATGATCCCAAAACAAGAGGAGCGCAGCAAGACTCACTAATTGCCTAATGAATTCTAATGATATGTCAATAAAGAATATATCTCATGTATCTACTTTAACACCCTTTCGCGAATACTGCCTAGAAGTAGCGCTGTGAAGACGTGTGTACTCGCGCAAAAGTCCCTAAGGAGCGTTCATGCCGCTAGATGACGCTAATAGCTTTAATGCCGCCAGATGATGCTAGCAGCGTTGACGCGGTCAGATGACGCTAGGAGCGTTGAAGCCGCCAGACGACGTTAGCAGCGTTGATACCGCCATATGGCGCTAGGGTATCGATGTCGCCCGATGGCGTGAGGAGCGGTGATGCCGCCAGATGACGTTAGGAGCGTTGATGCCGCCAGATGACGCTAGGAGCGTTGATGTCACTAGATGACGCTAGGAGCGTTGATGTCGCCAGTTGACGCTAGAAGCGTTGATGCCGCTAGATGACGCTAGGAGCGTTGATGTCGTCAGTTGACGCTAGGAGCGTTGATGTCACCAGATGACGCTAGGAGCGTTGATGCCGCCAGATGACGCTAGGAGCGTTGATGTCACCAGATGACGCTAGAAGCATTGATGCCGCCAGATGACGCTAGGAGCGTTGATGCCTCCAGATGACGCTAGGGGCGTTGATGTCACCAGATGACGCTAACAGCATTGATGCCGCCAGTTGACGCTAGGAGCGCTGATGTCACTAGATGACGCTAGGAGCGTTGATGTCGCCAGTTGACGCTAGGAGCGCTGATGTCGCCAGAGGACTCAGCAGCATTGATGTCACCAAATGACGCTAGTAGCGTTGATGTCACCAGATGACGCTGTGAGCGTTGATGTCACCAAATGAGGCTAGCAGCGTTGATGTCGTCAGATGACGCTAGGAGCGTTGATGTCGCCAGATGACGCTAAGAGCGTTGATGTCGCCAGTTGACGTTAAGAGCGTTGATGTCCTCAGATGACGCTAGTAGCGTTGATGTCACCAAATGACGCTAGGAGCGTTGATGTCACCAGTTGACGCTAGGAGCATTGATGCCGCCAGATGACGCTAGGTTCATTGATGTCGCCAGATGACGATAGAAGCGTTAATATCGCCAGATGACGCTAGGATCATTGACGCCGCTAGCAGTGTTCATTTTAATAGGGGTCAACACTTCAGTGGGAAATGTTGGAGATAAAAGCACTGGACGAATGACGGGGTGCATGGGGTATGGAAGGAACGAGTATCTTTGGAAACACTCTGAACAATTTACTTTAAAATATGTCAAATATTGGTTAACATCCTTTCACGAACACTGCCTAGAGGAGTCTTTCAGCTGAGCGGTTTAAAGCCCCTGCCTGCCTTCAAATGGCCGCAGTATGTGGTGAGAGAAAGGAGAGCAGCGGTGTGGAGGGGGAGGGGGGAAGGGCATCGGTTGAGGGTTCTTCACTGTCTTCTGTTTCGTGTTACTCACAAGGGACGAGGGTGTGGACTTTTTGGTTCATGTTCATGCATCAAGTTTTCAGACACGAGATAAGACTTTCTTCGATACTGTACGTAAGCGGCTTTCTCACTCTTGAATTTTCTTTCGTTCATTTGTGTTCCTGCTTACGTGAAATTATTCTGATTTCGATCTAATGCTTCTGTAATTGATTCAGTATTCAGCATCTGACAGTGGAACTGTGAGGCAGTATATCGTGATAAAAACACACAGCTGGATGCGTGGCTTTTGTGACACTTCTACTGGGCCGAGTATGGTGGGTTCATTCTTGTTCAATATCACGTATTACATGAAAGCACAAACAATTTTATCACTATCAGTCAAATTGATGAATTCAAAATCCCTTTACAGTGTAGTCAAACATAGTTTTCAACGGGACTCTGACACCAATCCTCCTCAATTCCAGTAAAACTGTGGAGTTTGGCTGCACACACCCTCACTCGGCAACGGACGGACGAATAATTGAAAGACTAAAACTAGAACAGCTCATTGAGGAGCCAACTAAAATGACAAAAAAAATAGGATTGCATTGTTCATTGCTCATTGCTGATAATCACGAACAATCGATCGTCTGTCCTGAACACCAACGTCTGTGAGTCTCTTGCCAACCATAAATAAATGGGCTGCCTGATCACTGTACATAAAGAAAAACAAAAACTCGTGTTCCAGACATAGCCAACAAAAGAAAATCACTCACGAGACTCGCTGAAACAAGAGTTATGGAACAGAGTACCATTGCTTAACTACATGTGAATATTCAATTGGCCATTTTCACAGACACGTTCTCATCGGCATCGACACAGTAGCTCGATAGTCACAGGAGAAATAACACGCCCACCAGTCAGCTGGATGACTCATGAACTCAATCAGGAAATGCAAAACCAAAGCAAATATTGTCAAAGGTTTCCGAAAGGTCAAGCAAACAGCAATGCCGACAAAAATAACTACGACGCAAATATCACGAATTTAACAGATGAATCACGTGTTTTCGAAATTCTAAGAGTGGTTTAACAACCTCTGAGGACACGCGCAAAAAAACTGATAGGCAAAGCAATGAGAGCAACACACCTTGCTTATTTCGAAAAAGCAAAAAATAACCCGAAGTAAACTTGGAACATCCTTATGGGAGCCCAGCATTCGCGCTAAAATTATTTCCGCACACGCGCACTATCGCCAATTCACTTCATCTCACTGTCATGGCCGGACACTGTCATAACCGCTAAAAACTTTCATCCCACGTGCTTTTGACCTAAACGATGTTTCAGCCCACACGCATTTTCCGCCACTTCAAAATCTGCCTGGTGTCATATCTGCCACTGTCTTTACACCTAAACAGGCGTACCAACCTAACAGTTATCACTTCAATGAAACTTCAATAAAAAAACGCTTAAAAACGGCTTTAAGTACCTTACAAAAATACGTATGTTTGCCCCGCGGGTTAAAAAATACGTACCTTTGCCCCGCGGGTTAGAAACACGTACCCTAGGTTAGGTTAGGTTGGGTAGGAAAAGTTTCATTTAAGTGATAACCAGTAAAATGGTACGACTGGTGGCTGATTCTGACGTGGGCCGAAACAGAGTTTCGGCAGAATGTCAGTGGCAGAACTGACAGAGGCTGGTGTGACTGAGGAACGCTATGAATGTCCGCTGCTAATAAATGGTACCGTAGGTAGGTAGTCGGAACAACTTGTGGCTGATAAGGCAGTTGGCGGAGATGATAGGGGCTGATTTGACGTTAGCTATAAAAGAATTTAGCGCCAGGGATAGTGACCCATCCTTGGCTTCATTGTGCTCCACAAGAGAGCAAATAAGTTCTCAAATTATGAAAACCATGCAGAGACAGCATAATCTTTCAACGAGTTCTTTACCAACGTTGGGAAGCACACATACGAAAAGGTAATAAATGAACCCAACAAAATATCCTCGGTGGTTTACGAAACTCCAGAATGCATAAGCTAACTCGGTTCCCAGTTCCCTCTCATAACAACACATCCACCGTGAAGGTTCAAGTCTGGATACCGAGCCCAGCAAGCAGATTAAAAATTGCTTTGGCTATTTACGCGCTTAAAAATACCAATTCTTGTGAGAACGCTGGGAAAGCGTTACAGTCCCTAATAATGGGTTAGAAATTATTCTGCCATAGCTCCAGCTGCTCATCACCACATCCATTGCAACAAATACCTTCCCTAAAAATTGGAAACACGAGCTTATCAAAGATATACATAAAAAGGGAAAGAAAACGACCCTTCAAATCATAGACGCAAAAGCCTCCTATCAGTAACTTCATAAATGTTGGAAAAGATTATTGCACGTCAACTCCTTGACTACCTAGATGATGCAAACCTGATCAATGACGGTCGGTATGCATACAGACGGAAGACCTCTACTGAAGACGTACTACTAAAAATCTGCGAGCTCGTATGCAAAGCGACAGACGGAAACAGTCTCTCATTACACGTGCTGCTGGACCTCTCTAAAGCATTTGACATTGTATATCACGACATTTTGATCAAAAATCCGTGGTTTGAAAGCTATCTCAGGCATTGGTCCCAGTCTGTCGTGTTAGGTTGAGAAGTCTTGAGAAGTTCAAGAGATGTAGGCTTCCAATTGAATTCATAGTCATCGATGTAACCCAGACTACTAACTCTTGAGATTTAGCACTAATTTGTTTATAAACGGAACAATGCAACCACTGCGCAACTCAGCCGACACCACGACTGACAAATAACGCCCGTTTCAAAACCTCGTAAGCCATTCGATTACCGTTGCACTCATCGTTTTAAGGCTCATCCAAAACTTCATCCAAACTCTCATTATCTCCCACGCCACCAGCACCTCTTCCTTACTGATGCCCGCAAGACATTTAGTTAAAAAAACGGCATCCGTGCACCACCAACTATAGCAAAACTGTCCGCCCGCCTGTCATCAACAATATTCAACGACTCCTCAAAATACTCAGCCCTCCTCTCCAACAATAACTGTCCGCTTCACATTTTTATTTTTCCACACCCTCTTCATCTCTTTCTAGAATTGCATGTCCTTCTCAACCGTGTTTCCCACCTTGCATCAGTGTCCATCTTTGCTCATCTGCCCCTCTTTGCTCACCTCACCACACGTTTCACCTTCTTTTTCTTCTCTCAATAGTTGTCACAGGCCGACCTCCTCATTTGCGTCACCGTCATTTTGAGCTCTTCGTTCCGCCACTTGCAACACTTTGTTCTACACCAGCCTCCACAACGCACACCACACACATTTCTACACCAGCCTCCACAACGCACACCACACGCATTTCTACACCAGCCTCCACAACGCACACCACACGCATTCGCATTTCTGCACCAGCCTCCACAACGCACACTACACGCATTTCTACACCAGCCTCCAAGTAGTAGGTATAGATGCAAAAACCGCTTTCTATAGTCATTTTGGTGGGCGGGGTAGGACGCGACGCATGCAACCTTGACTCAACCGGTCCGTACGGGGGGTAAGCGCGGAAAAAGGGTGGGTGGGAGTGGAGGGTACCGGAACTGGTTTGGTGCCCGAGTCAGCTAGCGGACGGGGGGAGGGGGGGAGAGACCGGTAGGGGGACGGAAGGGGAACGACGGGATGGAAGCAGGCTTGCGGCCTTGATTGACAAGGTTAATGTTATGAACAT
Organism: Gammarus roeselii; assembly: GCA_016164225.1. Lineage (NCBI taxonomy): Eukaryota > Metazoa > Arthropoda > Malacostraca > Amphipoda > Gammaridae > Gammarus > Gammarus roeselii. Next base: position 9,912 of record SDVV010033640.1, read on the forward strand.
TTCAATTTGTACTGTATTTATGATCTTCATTGTATTTATATATATGTTTTTTCTTCTTTAGATGGTTGTAGTGGAGAATAATTGGTTACTAACTGTTGCTCGTTATATATATTTATTCGGTTCTGGTAGGATTAGTGTTATTCCAAATTTCTGGTGGGGGCGTGGCGTAGGGATCCCCTAGGCAAAAAATTGGATGTGCTCCTGGAAGATTATGTGAGTTTGCTCTTGCCTATTTCTTGTCTTATAAATTTGTTTCTGTGGCACGCTCGCTACGTTGTGAGTGTATATATCGTTATATATTTATGCATGGATTATAATTCTATATTTTTTATGTGGACATATATGTTGGTATTCTTTTTTACTTGTGGTATATATGACTCATTCAATGCTTGATTGGTGGGTTCGTAGCGGTGGGGGCTTGGGATATTTTTATATATTTTGTTATTTTATCACAATATATTCTTTTATAGGATTAGTGTGGTAGGTATGTCTTATAACTCAATTTGTAGCCTTAGTGTGCGAACAGCCCTGTTTGTACCAGCCTGAAGGTAGGATTGCAGGCAAGATTCTGTGTTTCCCATCTATTTATTTCATATGTATATATTATCTATAGGAATAGTATGGATTATAAGTATGATTATTGTCGAGTTTAGGTATGTATTGTGGGATGATGCAACACCTACGGTCGAGAATCTATCTACCCCATATTGCATTACACAGTTTTGAAACAGTTATATCAGTGTTCCATTGACGCGTTTTTCCAATAGCAAAAATACCTGAACGATATGGATTTACTGTAAGTTAAAATATTATGTTAAATATACTTAGTAATGATCGATTGATTTATGTTGAATTTGCGCAGTTTTTGAAATTTCGATCAGTTAACTCATACAGTTTTAGGCATTTTAGTGTATATTAGGCTTGAAGCATCCATGTAGCAAGCTATTTCAGGCATATTTGCTAGGTTGTTGCATCATTGTGGTAGTTTTATATGTATATAGGACACATCTGTTACGATTGAACCGTGGTTACTTTAGTTAGAGAGATGTTAATTCAACCCTGTTATGGACTGATGTTGAGGCTAAATTCATTAGATTTTGCATGTACTATACCGTATTTACTATAGGTTTCAGTTACGTCGCCTGCATGTCTTGGTATCTTATTTACTTTTCTAATTTGTTTGGTTACATGCTTGTTCATTCTCATTCATCACGTTCAATGTATGTTTTGAGTATGATAGAGAATCTATCTTCTTGCTTTGTTTTCTCTCGTGAGATTCAGTATAGGTCTTTCAGTTTTGTAGGTTCTCTGTTGAATCTCCATCTTCAATGCATTTTTTTTTTTTTTTTTTTTTTTTTTTTTT